>JADILG010000180.1:0-33772 GCA_017591655.1 Thielaviopsis populi | reverse complement strand
GGGGGGGGGCTTTTTTTACTGGGCTCCAAGTTGCCTCGCCGTTCGAGTAAAGTACCAAATATGAAAAGCAACGGCAACAACTATCAACGAACAAGCTGGTCTTGGCCACTTTGACCAAAGGAGAAACAGCCGGATCCCCCGTTGGCTCTTTCTTTTTTCTTCTTTTTTTTGGTAATTACGATGGGCCTAGTGACAGCTCTGTTTGCTTTGCAGAGGAGGCAGTTGTAAAGCTCCCGGGAGAACAAGAGAGTACCTACCTACCTGCCTTGACTTCTTGACTTCAAAACCAGCCGCCCTAGACCCTAAGTCCTAAGATTTCGCACATAATTATGTTTCTTTCCCTTGCAGGCAGTTGCTGTCTATGGCTCTTGTGTACCCTTGGTGTACTTTATCTGAGATACGATGGCGGGGTGGTACATAAATGTACACGTAGAACGTGCAACAAAGGATGTATGTGGTGATGGAAACAGTCTTGACTGGTTGGTATTATCCCGTGTTTGTTTTATTGGTGCCACTTTAACGCGGTGGCTTTATTGTTTGTAGTAATCAACAAGCTAAATAATGAGAAGCCAACACCCTTTCCATCCTACAAGGGTTACAACCCTAGATACACAACATCAGCCTGCTTATATAATCCCGAGACGAGCCAAGCTCTCGCGTGCAGGAATCACACTCATACATCTGGGGAGAGCCTACGGCAGAAGCTATGATGCACTTGTGGGTTCATCTTTACCTTAATCCAGCCACGCAGAGAAACATCTGAGTGTGCGTATTGGTGAGTAAAAACCAGCTGAATTCGGCCGGGCCGAGGGCCAAGTCATTGCGGCCTGGCTTGTGCTCTGCTCGATGATATAATGTGGCCAGAGCTTAACATCCGCGCTATCTGTATCCATGCTATGGAAGCCTTGCCCCGTGCAGGCATTGTTACTGGTACAACCGACTGTGCATAGTGCTCCATGCTAACTGACAGTCGTACACAGCTACCAGGGCGCGGGCGGGTGTAGGTACTTTCATAGGTACATGCACACCATGGTACATGCTACCGTGCTTCACCATCCATGAGCCTGGACTGAGCAAGACGAAGCTGGACAACGCCGGTACATAAAGGCCAACAGACCGGAGTTTCCTGCATTGTGAGTCTGTTCTTGTATCAAGGCGGGTCAGATGTGTAGCCCAAGCACCGTTCAGGTCGGACGTGTATTTTGTTCTGTGACATTGATCAGCACAAGAAAAAAAACTAGACACGCCATGCAGGAGAAGCCATAGACAACCAACAATGGAGCAAAGAGAACAGGCAAAAAGAAAAAAAAGAAAAGGACGAAAAAAGACCTGCAGCTTTTGTGGGCGCGTCTGCAGCTTGCCGTAGGGTTGGGGAGCATTTGGTGAGGGAGAAGCAGCCGCCGGAGGGTAACGACAGTTAGGAACTTTGTGTGTGTGTCCATGTGTCTATGTGTCCATGTATGCGTGCGTGTGCGTGTGTATGTGCACGTGTTCCACTGTTGAGCACTGTCGAGCACTGTTGAGAGCTGAACAAGAGGGAACAGAGGGAGGAGACGGAGAAGGACGCAGATGCAACAGAAGTAGCAGAGACCAAGTCTGGACACAGAGACATTGCCGACACACCTACCACAGAGTGTGTCTCTGTCTCTGTCCCTGTCCTTGCCTCTGTCCTTGCCTCCGTCTCCGTCTCCGTCTCTGCCAGCTTCTCCCATTTGTTGCCACTGATTGCTTGTGTCTCCTGCCCTTCCCTGTAGTGTTTCCAGAATCATCAGACTCTGTCTCCAAGCCGTGGTATTGTTCGCCTGTACGCCATGACCGTAGCCAAAAGTCCTTTGGGCCTCCCCAATTCCTCGCCCCCTTTATTTCCTGCCATGTTTCTCGCCAGCCAAGGCCAGCAGCCCGCGATGGGGACATGTCCTGCTCGGTATAGATGTGCTAGAAGGAGGAAGGCTGGCGGCGATTGGGTCAGGAGCGAGAGTCGGGCGAGGTTAGCGCAATGCAATGAAAGATTACACCTAAACGCAAGGACGGAAAGAATCTTTTCACAGTGGCTCAGCAAAAGAGAGAGAGAGAGAGAGAGCAACCAGGGCCACACATGAGAAATGTCTCTCTGCGAATGTATGCAGGAAGACGTTGACGCTGATACCGAAATGCGTGAGTGGTTTGCCGGCTTGAAGCAAGCATGCGACGAAAAGAGGCTGTCTGCTTGTGTGCTTTGCGGTGTGCTTTGCGGTGTGCTAGAGGTCCGTGACCAGAGCCGTGGCCAGAGCCGTGGCCACGCACAGTATTTGTAAGGCATACGGCCTCCTCTTTGCCTCTGGCTCTGGCCTGTGGCGGCCTGAACATGTGGCTGTGGCTGGCGAGGATACTTGCACCGGCGGCGAGGATACTTGCGTGCATGGAGCAAGCCATGTGTATAAGATACGCACATGTTATTCTTCTTCTCTGTAGCGGCACAAACGGCCACCGAAGGCCAGCAGAGTACAAAGAGGCTGTGGCTACACTGTTGCAAAGATTCTGGAATGCGGCTGCTGGCAGGGTGTCCAGCATCGAGCGCCGCCCTGTTCTATATATTGATTGGTCAGTCTCCATTGGTACGGACATGCACAGATCGGCTACGGTATGTGTATTTATTGGGACAGGTGGACTTTGATTTAATGAGTAGATTGGGCGTGAGTAAATAAACAAAGGCGACTTATATGTACATACCGTGATATCCAGCGCTCAAGATAGTACTGGGCTGTACATACGCTATAGTCACATGAAATAAAGTAGAGTGCTAGAAGAACGTGACCAAACTATGTAGATACAACAATGGTAATCGAGAATCGCAAACATGTAGACACTACAAAACTTAGCTAAACAAATTAAAGAAAGCAACAGACAAGCACCAGAACGGACGTTAATCCGCCGCCGAGCAGAGACGCACTAGCACCTCTCATCCATCTTGGCCGACTTGCGAATCTAGAAGAGCTTGTCTTTGGCATCGGCAACACTCACCCAACTCTGAGCCTCCTTGGCTTTGGCACCTGGCTTAGTAGACGGGACCATGTAGTTAACCCTGAAAGCAGCATCGTCAGTATTGTTGTTCTTGTGCTTGCCATTAAAAGGGGAAATGTAGTGCTTAAACTTCTTACCAGAAGCCCCGACTTCCAGCTCCGGCAGCTTTCTGGACTCCGGAATAAGGCTCGACTTAAGGTCGATATCAAGTTCGGGCTCCAGCAACGAGTCTTCCAGGGACATGCTTGACCCGGAGGTCGAAGTCTGTCTGCCTCTCCACGGGAGGCTAGACACACTGAGGCTTTCTAAATGGCTAGCAAGCCACAGAGGTGGAGAGTTTGTTTCCGACGAATCAGCAACACCAGTAGCGGCGGCGGCGGCGGTGTTAGTAGTCTTCATAGTAAAAGTAGAAGGTTCCAAAGCAGCAGTAGCAGCAGGCTTGCCTGAAGCCGGCAGACCAGTGGTGGTGAGACGCTCTTTGTGCCCGCCGCTGAACTGGCTGAGTCTGTCACTTAGGGTGAGGAAGCGATCGTGGCTCTGACGAAGACGACGCTCGGTATCCGACTCGCGGCTGCGGAGTTTCTTGGTAATCTTGGCGATCTGTTCAAAGCCATTGGGGCGAGGAGGCTGGCGGCAGATGTGGCAGAGAAAGTCACGGGGGCTCTGCATTCCCTGGATTTGCTGCTCGTTACAGGCCTGGGGGCCGCGGACGATGCCAATGCGGCACGGGGAGAAGAGCACGGGCTGACTGGAAGTGCAGCAGGAGCACTGGTGAGCTTGGTAGATGCACATGGCGCACTGTTCCGATGTGGGCGCAGATATCTAGAGTATGTTATTGAATAGAGCGGGGAGGAGGAGAACTGACAGATATCGATTCTTAGCCAGCGGGCGGAGAGACTGAAGACCAAGAGACAAGAGAGGATAGAGGAAGACGGTAGTAAGTAGCGAGAGACAGTGACAGTGCAGAGCTTGTTGCTGTGACGATGGTGATGGACAGGAACCAACCCAATTACTGTTCTGAGAGCAGCGACTGTTCCAATTTATACATTACCATGGTGACGGACGTCTTTGTTCTGCACAGCTTTGCCTGTTTCATCGTGAAGTCTGCTGCAGACAAAGGCCTGCCCTGCTGAAGTATGAGAAAGTCATTGTTGCAGCAGGACAGAGTTGGTGATAGTTTGTAGTGGACTCGCAAAGACGAGAACAAAGAGAAGTAAGAAGAAAGAGGCCAGGCCAAGACACCCTTTGTTCTCATGAAGCCCAGGGCAAAACAAAGGAACAAGACATGGATGGACTCAGAGAGCCTCATCTTCTTTTGGCGGTTGTCTGATGGAGTTCCTTTCATTGTCTTCATGATGGAAGCCCACATCAAATTCTTTGAGGCTCTCTTTGTGTGTGTGTGTGCATGCACGTGACTTGTCGTTAAGGCTCTTTGTTGGCAATTGCTCCAAGGCAGGAACAAAGAAAAACATTTCCAGACAAAGACGGCAACTGCCTGAAATAGACCATTGTTTGCTCATTTCTGTCCTGAGACTGACGCCGATCCAACATATTCTATGAACTTCGTTCTTTCGCTCCAGATCCGATCGTGTGACAGCGGCTTCGGTGCAAAATGCCCCACCTCTGCGGCCCCACCTCTACGGCCCCGGATTTTGCACTTTACTTGGCCCGGGGGTGGCCCCACCGAAAGTCTGAACACGCTAGGGTTACATACCCTAGTTGCATATCTTCTCATGCGTGTGTCCTCAGCTGACCACGGTAGAGACAGCTCCTCGCGTGAAACAGCTATTCCGCTCAGCAGCAAGCCCTGAATCTATGGCGCTGGTATTCCGCCTCGTGACAAGGCTGATTCTTTTGCCATTCTTTCCCTCATGTTGCCCTACTGACGTCACTCTGAGATTCCCCAAATCCCTGCTATTTGCTGTCTCTGACATCACTATGGCCGGGCGGGAGGTACATATATACTTGGATTAGCCTTGCTCTTGCGCATCAAGCACAGGCTTGACCAAATAAATCGGGCGAGAGGACGCTGTAGCCAAGTACAGCTAAAGCCTATAGCACATGGCGTGTTTCGGCCTTGTAGTGTCCAAGGCATACTTGTGTCGAGGCACGAGGTGGCCGACTTGAGCAAAACTCCTAGAATCAAGGAACATGGGATGCGCCACGATGCAGAATCTAGTATTAGGTAGAGACAGCGATGGCAGAAGGGCGGAAAGCGGACACCTCTAGAGCTATGAGTGATGCTAAGCTGAGCCCCATAAGCCTGATATAGCCGCCAGTGAGGGGCTCCCAGTGTGTCTATGATGCTTGCCTGCTTAATATATGTGTTTCTCACACAGCTTCGGTCGATCTGCTCTTCCTATGTCCTTCCAACTATCCCCTTTCATAATTATTGCCGGAATTTGATCTGCTCATTCAAACACCAACACAAACACAAACTTAAAACCATCAACCTCTGCGCCTGCGTCTATTGTCAGGAGGCTTCTTGCAATGATGGAGATTCTGACCGCCTCTGCCGAAGAGACCACCCACTCGGTAGCCTCTTCATCCCGCACTCCCATAGAGTCGCTTAGTCAACCAGACTCGCTGTCGACTCCCAAGAACGAAGAGGCATCCCGGTTCCTAGTCGGCTATACCGATCCATTCGAGTACTATGATGGCCTCCTCGGATTTGGCAACGACACAAATTGGAACATGGACGCCCAGTTCCCAGACATCAAGGGAAAGGGGAAAGCCATAGCCGTGGAGAGATCGACAGCGGCTATCCTTGCTGAGCTCACTGAGGATTTGGACAAGAGCCGGAAATGGGTGGTTATTGAGCCACCGCCAGCACTCGACCAGATATCTGAGGGCTGTCCGCCCATAGTGGCAGAGCTGGCAGTCCTTGCCAATAAGAACATTGCAGCGCGGGCTGCCGAAGAAAAAGCAAGGGATGAAGCCGAACAGGTGCAGCGAGCAGAGGCCGCTGCTGCCGCATCAGCAGCAGCAGTTCTGGCTGAAAACCAACAGCCAAAAGAGACAGATGAGCATTATTTGCCAGTCCTCCTGTCTGGACAGCCTTCTAAAGCGGCCGTCTTGGAACAAACAGAGCACCAAAGAGGCACACAGCAGAATAATGTTAGCCAAGTCTCTCTCACCAGCTCCAACACTGAAGATATAGAGCAGTCCGACATTGATGTGACGCGACACCTTCCCGGGAGCAGGAAAGAGCAAAAGACACGGCGGCGGGCCTTTGCCCGGCTGGGTGCATACGCTACAAATTCGTCCCTGTGGGCCGACCCTGCAGCCGGGGAAAACAGCATTACTGGCGCTGCCAAGGGGCTTTTACGGACACTGTATAAGCGAAAGCCATCAGTAGGCGCTGCGGACCCTGTCATGCCGAATCCAAACTTGAAGAATACAGACGAGCAGGTCTGGGACCGTGTGCGAGAAGTGCAGAAGCAGCGGGCCAGGGAGAGGCAGGAGAAGGAAGAACTGCAAAAGAAAGAGTCGGTCAGAAAAGAAAAGGCCAAAGCGGCAGATGGTAAAAAGCAAAAGGAGACCGAGGCTGAACAAGTGTAAGTCAAGAAAGGATGCAGGCCATTTGCCCAGGTTACACAGATACTAACTTGGGTTTCAGCGAGTGCGTTTCCTGCTTGGACGACGTGGATTCGTGTGCCACCGTCCGAGTCCAGTGCCACAACTACTGCTTCGACTGCTTCGAGCGCCTGATCGAAGCCTGCACCACCAACGAAGCCCAATGGCCGCCAAAGTGCTGCCTCAATGAAATCGACACCGGACTCATCAAACGCTACTGCTCTGCCAAGCTGCAGCAGACGGTAAAGGCACGCAGCGCAGAATGGGGCGTGCCTGTATCTCAGCGGTTCTACTGCAACCGAGCCAGCTGCGCACTCTTCATCCGCCCAAGCAACGTCGATCCCGCCGAGCGCAGGGCGACCTGCCAGGCCGGCCACGTCACGTGCACGCTGTGCCGCGGCCCGCACCACGGTCGGAATGAATGCCCCAACGACCGCGACCTGGAGCGCATGACAGAACTGGCCAACGAGCTGGGCTGGAAGCGGTGTATTGATTGTGGCGCCATGGTGGAGCACAGCGCAGCCTGCCAGCACATGACGTGCCGCTGCGGCGCGCATTTCTGCTACGTGTGCGGTAGGCGCTGGCGCACATGTAGCTGTTCGATGAACGATCTTGGCCGTGTCAAGAGCGATGCGGAGGCGCGGCTGCTGCAGCGGCAGCAGCGCGAAATTGCCGAGGCTGCTGCGGCCGAGGAGCTGCGCGAGGCGCTGGCGCAGATTGAAGAGTTTGAGCGCGAGCAGGCGCGCAAGGCAGAGCTGCTGCGGCAGGAGCACGCGCGCCTGGAGCGAGATCGCCGCAGGCTTGAATACGCCAGGCGCAAGGAGGCCGAGCTGGCGCGGCAAAGCCAGGTCGAGGAGAACTTTGTCGTGTACAGCGTGGCAATGGAGGCTCTGGGCCAAATGCAAACAGGACAGCTGGCCAAAGACTTTGACGCGGCCAGGAAGGCGCTCAAAAGGGAAGCCGCGGACGCGCAGAAGCAGATGCAGGCGCGCAACGCTGCTGACAAAGCAGCGACAGAAACGGAAGGAGCGGCGAGACTGGCTGGATTACGTCAGCAGCTGGACGCGGAGATGGCCGGCCGGGCTGCACACGCACAACTGCTGGCAGAGACGTACCGCGAGAGTCTGCGGGAGTTTTACCGGGACCACGGCAATGCGGAGACGCTGGTGGGCGAGGCTATAGCAGAGTACAGCGCAAAGCACGAGCTTGGGTACCGCCAGTGGCAGGCGTGGAGGGCCAGGCAGGAGGAGGCGCTGCAGTTTGCCGTTGACGAGAAGCTGGCCCTGCGGGAGGAGGCCAACTATGTGAGGCAGCGCAGGTTGGAGGATAGCTTTGGGCAGAAGGCTGCGGAGATGGAAGACCGAGAGATGGCGGTCCAGCAGTGGGCGGAGCTAGTGATGGTGGAGCGCAGGAGACTACTGAAAGCCAGAGAGCACATGGAGAAGAATGAGATGGGCGATCGGCTGGACGACTTTGCAGAGGACGAGATGGAGGACCAGAATATCGAGCGGCTCGTGCAGGAACAGGGGAGGGAGAGGGGCAGCCGGACTGGCAACGATAATTGGTGGACGTTGCAGGGCCTGCTGGAGGCGTTTTACAAGGCAAGGGCGGAGTGAGGGACAAATAGAGCAGCCCGCTACATATCAGATAGAGGCAGCGGTGATCATGGTACAAAAAGAGTTGCTTAGTCTTCGCTATTGCCCAGCTCCATAAACATCTTTCTCTTCATGCTAGAGTTCTGTGCTCCGGCCACTCAGTAGTATGCCCTCCCCGAGTCCTCCTCATCCGACATCCCGTCCTCGGAGCTTACATCATCCCGCTCCGCAAATGCTTCAGTGTGATCCGGAGGCGCACGCATACTGTCCAGAACTGCTGGCTCCAGCTGTGGCACGACAAACGGCTTGATCACGTGGATCTCGCGCCCCGAGGGCATCTGGGCCAGCAGCGACCCAGGAGTTGGGATGGCCTGCGTCAGCATCGTATCATTGATCTTTGTCCACTTTTCGTGCAGCATTTGGATGACTCTTGTCTCCTCAATGCAGCCTCCATCGACACCCCAGCCTGCTTCCTTTTCTACGCGGCGGTCCTCCCGCTTCTCCGCCCATTCGCGGCGGAGCTTGCTGAAGCCACTGCCGCCGCCGCCGCTGCTGCTGCTGCCTTTCTTCATCACACTCTTTGCATCCACACCGAGCTCCTGCAAGCCGGCGTTGAGCCAGCCAATAGCGTTGCCTGCCTGTCCGCCGAGATCTGCATCAATGCCAAAGAAGCGACAGGCCTTGGCGCGGCTGCTTTGTCGCAGGCCTGAAATGTATCGTACCAAGTCTGAGTTGGGCTTGGCGCCGCTGATTGTCGCAGCAGTCTGAAGAAGGGCAGCGGCGCGTGAAGCGTGGTCGGCAGCTGCAAGACAGAGGCGGGCAAAGAGGTGGGCGCGCACTTTGGGAATATCCGGCGCCTTGTACATCCATTCGCGATCATCCGAGTGACGGTCCTGAGCCACCGCTGCCGGATACGGGTCGTCCTTCATGACAGCCAGCAGTGTGGCCTCTGCTAGACCAAGGGCAGCCAGAGCGCGGGCCGTTGCCGGCGTCACGTCTAAGCAGGCAGATGCGGAAGTAGCTGAAATGGGAGACCCGCCATCGGCCCGCCCAGCGAGATATGTACATACCGAAGCGGCATCCAGCAAGTGCCGCGTCGCCGTCTGTATAGCGCCCGTGCGCGCTTCAGTGGTTGGCGCCACACCGGTCGTCGTGTACAGCGGGTGCAGCGCGGAGCGGGCCTGCAAATTGTAGCAGCTTGCCAGCGTTGTCATAACAAAGGCAATTTCATCGTCAAGTCCAGACACGTGCACGCGGGAGACTTCGCGGCCGGGAACAGGGCTGTCCGAGAGGGATGGGCGCCATGAGAAGCGGGGAATGGAGACCATGACAACGTTGACGGGTGGCATCGGGCCACGGTGATCGTTGAGTCCGGCATCCAGGGCGAGCAGATACGGGAGATAGTTTGTTAGCGCCGCAGCCACGACGCTCACGTGATGTGCTTGCTCGCTTGAAGGGAGGCGCTTGTGGGTTTTGAGGACATCGCGGACAACGCCGCGGTACGTGGCGGCGGTGATGGAAAGAGAGGGGTGGGAGAGACAGTCTATGCTGGAGGTGAGGGAGACGGCGGAGGTGGTGGGGAGAGTAAATTGGAAGGGCATCTCAAAGACAGGAGAGAATTAAGTTATGGCGAGTTGATCGGATAGAGAGATTGCGCTGTAGATTTCGGGATGACTTGTGCATCATGTGTGTTTTTGTGATGTCACCAAGTTGGAGCTTCAGAAATGCGAGCTATCGATCAGCCAAGCTACTCTAGGCCACAGTGCTAGGGTTGGAACCCTGAGAGATAACCGCCAGGGTTAAGTACCCTTGCTGGTGAGCTAGTCCCAGCCCAGGATTTCCAACCAGAAAAAGTGTCCTTGCCTGGTGGGGCGAAGCATTTATGCCTACCATTACATAAGCATTATCTTTATTACATAATCATAACCTTTCCTTGCTAGCTGTGAAATTGTTACGTGTAGCTCTCAGCTTGGTTGTCAAGCAAGCATTGATTGCCTTGACTGTTGTCACCGCATTTCTCGACGGCAACTCACCCAAAATCATCATGGCATCATCATCGTCGGCTTCAAACAAGCCGCGGCGCCGGTTCAAGGAGACTTCTCCATCCCCATCTCGGACCTCGAATCGTCCATTATCATCACCATCAACATCATCGTCAACTGCGACAACGCCATCGCGCCCGAAGCTGCCGCCGTCCCATGCCTCCTCATCGTCCGATACATATGGCAAAGCGCCGACCTTTCCGCTTGCTGCCTTTTTCTGGCCCGCGCGCTCTGGCATGACGTCGTGGGAAATTCTCCCGCTGACGCTGATGGCCGCCGGGCTCTTCCGCTTGGCTGTCGGGCTCTGGGGATACTCGGGCTTCCAGAAGCCGCCCATGTTCGGCGACTACGAGGCACAGCGCCACTGGATGGAACTGACGCTGCACCTGCCCATATCGCAGTGGTATTTCCATGACCTGCAGTGGTGGGGTCTGGACTACCCGCCGCTGACAGCTTACCATAGCTGGCTGTGTGGCGTGATTGGCAACGCCATTGACCCCGCGTGGTTTGCGCTGTTCTCATCGCGCGGCCTACACGATGCAAACCTCAAGGTGTTTATGCGTGCGACGGTGCTGGCCAGCGAGTACCTGGTCTATGTGCCGGCTCTGGTGGTATTTGTGAACCGGTATAGTCATCTGAGTAACGTCACTGTGTGGTCGTCGGCTGTTGCGCTGGCGGCTATTCTACTGCAGCCTGCGACGATACTCATCGACCACGCCCATTTCCAGTACAACACTGTAATGCTGGGACTGGTGGTTGCTAGCATGTCTAGCATGCTTGCTAACCGGTATCTGTGGGCGGCTGTGCTCTTTGTTGCCGCATTGGGCTTCAAGCAGATGGCCCTGTACTACGCGCTGCCTGTATTTTCGTTCCTGCTTGGCAGCTGTGTGTTTCCCGCCATCAACACAGGTCGTCTCTTTTCGATTGCTGCCGTGACAGCCGTGGCGTTTGCACTGCTTGTGCTACCCATTGTGCTGGGGGCTCTGCACGACGCTGCCAAGGGCCTTGATGTTCGGCCAGACTTTGACGGGCCGCCACTGCCGCTCCCGATCTTTACGTTCCTGGATGATATCCTCGACCGCGAAGCTGCGTACTACCCCGTCGTGCAGCAGCTGGTGCAGGTGGTGCATCGCGTGTTCCCCTTTGCTCGGGGTCTGTTTGAAGACAAGGTGGCCAACTTTTGGTGTGCCGCTAATGTGGTGGTTAAGCTCAAGCACTTGCCTCCTGCTCTGCTGCAAAAGGCATCTCTGGTAGCTACACTGGCGTCTATTCTTCCGGCCAATGTTGTGCTGTTCTTGTACCCGCGCAAAACCCTCCTTCCGTATGCCTTTGCTGCTACAGCCTGGGGCTTTTTTCTGTTCAGCTACCAGGTGCACGAAAAGAGCGTGCTGCTGCCCTTGATGCCCATGACGCTTCTTCTGGCTGGAAAGCACGGGCTGCGCGCAGATACCCGGGCGTGGGTTGGCTTTGCCAACATTTTGGGTGCGTGGACGTTGTTCCCGCTGCTCAAGCGAGTTGATTTGGGCATGCCGTATGCTGTCATGACGCTGCTGTGGGCGTACCTGGTGGGCGTGCCTGTGCCGGCCATCTTTGAGCATATTCCGGAGCACGGGCAGCAGTCTGGCTGGTGGCTGCGGCTGGCAGTGAACACGGTGCACGGCTTGTTTTATGCCTTTATGCTGGCGTGGCATGGGGTGGAGATGTTTGTTGCGCCGCCGGCTAACAAGCCAGATCTGTGGACGGTTGCCAACGTCGGCGTTGGAGCGGCGGGCTTTGGCATCTGCTACCTTTGGTGCCTGGCGCGGTTGGTAACGGAGGCCGGGCTGTTTGGCGGCAAGCTCGCCAAGACCAAGACAAAGTGAAGGAGGGCGGTGAATCGGCGTTGGGGTTGCTTGTTTCTCTTGGATGGAGGCATTTTCATCCATCTATTTTGGCCTATCCGGGGTTTGTGTTGTCTCATATCGGACATTGCTTTATTTTCTGGTCCGAATTTTCTTTGCTCGCAGATGCATTTCTCTCATAGTCATACAGTTCTTACAGACCTTACAGGCTCCATGGACCCTAGCCCTGCTGCTTCTAGAACACCGCTAGAATGTGTTTCTTGAGTCGGTGGCAGCTAGGCCCAACTCGGCTTGATAGCTGGACGCGCTGTGATTGGCCCGCTATGGCTGGTCCCTGCTGGAGCTCTGTGATAGGTGCTTGTACGACTGGGATCCGGCCAATAGAAGGGCTTGATTTTGTGGGGTCCTTGGCATTAAGGTGACAGGGAGGTGAACGACGTGAAGCTTAAGCAAGCGGGCGACTTTCTTTGATGGCCGGACGAACGGTTCCAGTTTTGTTTTTGTTTTTGTTTTTGTTTTTTCTTTTTTCGATCCCTTTTCTTTTCCTTTCACCATTGTCTCTGCTCATGGCCGAAGGATTAAAAAGAAAAGAAAGAAAACGTTGAAAGAAGTCCACATTCGCAGGCAGAATATATCCTGCGTGAGACACCCCGTCAGTTCAGCTACTACTAAGCAGGCCGTCCTGTCTTGCATTTACTTGGCTCCTTCGACGTGGCCTTTCACACAGCCAAGCATGTTGCCATCTCGGGCAAGGTATCATTTATGTCCAAATCACACGGCAAGGGTACTTTGTTCTGTCACACAATTCGCAGAAACAGCCTGGACTGGGCCGTTGCTGCGTCCGGCGGCACGGAATTAGGAACTTTCTTTGAGAACAAAGAAAAAGAACACGCCTGAGTCCCCCTCCCACTCTTGCCCCCCTTCTATGGGCTGACTCAACAGCTGAACGTGAGGCTTTACGGGTCGAGTTGGAGACTTGGTTTGCTCTTGGCAGAGCCGCCTGTGCTCTATAATATATACCGTGTGATGGGACCCAACCTTTCTCGGGCGTCTGTTTCTCTTTCTTCTTCTTTGTTTCTACTTGCTCCTCTTCAGCCTGACTTCTTTGCCGTGCCGTCCTGTTTTCCTCTCACCTTTTTTTTTGTTCTTTTACTTCCTCCAATCCAAAGGAGACAACCAAGCAGACCATGAAGTTTCTCTACGTCTTCCTCGCGGCGGCCTTCACCGCTGTCACCGCCCAGAGAGACGACGCCACAACCACAGCCACGAGCTCAGCGTCCAGTACACGCCCGGGGGCTGCTGCAACTCATACGGTCTATGTTGGAGAGGTCCGTAGAAAGCCTAGACGGCACTTTGTCTTTGATGTTTCTTTGAGCTAACGGTTGTGACGGCAGAACGGCTCGCATGCCATGAGGCCAAACGTCACCTTTGCAAAGGCTGGAGACTACGTCAGTAAGCAAGCTCGATTCCAGTTGTCTCTTTTGCTGTGGCCATATACTAACAGTCTGTGTCTTGAAGAATGGGTGTTTGCTCCCCAGCTTCACTCCATCGTCCGGGGTGCCGAGACCCAGGCCTGCATCCCGTACGAGCTCGCCAATGTCGGCTCTACCGGCTTCTACAGCGGTACCCAGTACGTGACGGACACAAGTAATGTAAGTGACGCGAAGTTTCGTTGACAGATTCGCCTTTTTGTGTGGCTCTGACGCTCTAACACACGCTACAGCCTCCTGTTTATCAGATCCGTATCAACGATACGACAGAGCCCATCTTCTACTACTGCGGTGCTGTAGGCTCTTGCAGACACCAGCAGATGGTGGGCGTCATAAATCCGGTATGCAGTTGCTTCTTCCTCCTTTTATCACGACCATTGCCGCTTGACTAACTGTCTTGTCCCCTGATAGAACTCGTCTTCTAAATGGAACTTTGAGCACTACTACCAACTCGCCAAAACCGCTTCTTACGAACTTCTTCCTGGCGATGACTGGCCTTCAGAGTCAACAGCAACGGCCACGGGCTCTTCTCCCTCGGAGACTTCTTCTTCTTCTCCTGCCTCGTCCGACTCGTCGGCCTCGGACGCGTCCTCTTCCAGCTCCAGTCTCTCGGCTGGCGCCATTGCAGGCATTTCCATTGGCTCGGTCGCAGTTCTTGTTGGCGCTGCCTTGGTCTACCTCTATGGCCGTCGTCGTGGGAGTAGCGCTAGCGGTGGCGCAGGACCTCAGGCACGACTCCGGCCGTGGAGTGGGCCTCACAACGCGCCGCGGGCGTCGACAGTGGCGGGATCGGACCTGAACGATATCAAATCCATGTCTCCATTGGCCGCGTACAGTGTCAGTCCGTCCATATCGCCTGGCCAAACGGATACTATGGGGCTCGGCGGCGAGGTATCCTACTAGTAAGTTTCCTCCTTTTTTTTCTTTCTTGGGCCCGTCTCTTAGACAGTGGCTTACAATGTATCTTGTTCTCCCACAGCAACAACGACCCATACAATGTTCCCAACGGCGGGATATGGGCTGGCCCTCAGCACCAGCACCCTCCATCGCAGTACAGCTACTCTCCGATCAACATGCCTGGCCACGGTTACCCGTATTCCCAACAGCAAGGATACCCTGTACAGCATCAGCACCAGCACCAGCGCAGCATTTCCTCGCAGATCCTTCCCCCGCACCAGGCCCTAATGCCCTCGGAACTGTCCAACTCGTCGCCTTCAGAGCTGTCTGGCGCATCGCAACCGCGTGGCATGGCACAGGCAGAGCAGCATGTGGGTGTGTCTGACGGAGCAGCAGCTGTTCCTGTGACTTCCAGTCCAACCGCTGCCGCAGCTGCTGCGGTCGTTCCCGTCTCGTCTTCGTCCCGTGAGCGCGACAGAGACGCAGACATCGTTGACGTCGAGTCACCGACTATCAGATCGCCGCTGCCCGAGTACACCAGCTCGAACCAGGGCCGTGGTGATAACAGCAACCGCGGCTTTTCGTTTGCACTGGGCGAGGAGACGGAGTACCGGCCTCTCAAGAACTAGAGCATAGAAAAGGACGGGAGGAGGGGGTGGGTGGCGTCTACAGTGTTTGTGGCCTTGGCTTTGCTAGGGGATTTTTGATGTATTCTTTTTGATTTTGTACGCAATATATATGCAGTAATTAGCTAATGTGAAACTATACTTGGAAATGAAGTTGAAGTCGGGGAGCTTGTTTGGTCTATGTTGAGGTCCCCGTGTAAGTGTAGTAATGTAGCTGACATGGCAGCTGGCAGCTGGCAGCCGGCGTGTGGGCTCTGACAGCTGGCAGCGCGGGATATGGTATACTCTCAGTCTGACTTGGCATCAGATGACAGCCACGGTATTATAGCCAGGAGGGAAACACAGAAGAGAATGAGAAAATGACATACGTCAGCTGTTGGTTGGTCTTGCCAAGTCCCAGTCACACAAAGTCTACGTGCGTTGCGTGGTTGTTCGAATTCTGTACATGTACCTACGTATGGAGTATGTATCGGCCCATATAAATTTGGCCGCCAAGGTACCTTGAGCTCACAATTGGCCGGTTTGGGTGGTCAATAGGAACCAGGATAGACGAAGAAGAAGAAGAAGAACTGCTTCTGTACATGTAGACGAGCATGCTAGGCCATACAGAGCAAACTTAGACGAAGGGGGCCGAGAGCCAAGTCTTGTCCGGTATTGTGTCACTGTGCATGTGCATGTGCATGTGCATGGTTGGTTCTTTTTGGTGTGGCTTTGTTCGTTCGGAAGCAAATCAGAGGAGAGGGCCCCTGTTCCTGTTCTAGCCCCCCCTGTTAGTGCTCTGGAAGAGGGTCGCTGTAGGCACTGAAAGAGGGCTCTGCAGCCACTGAGATCAAGTATTCTGCGCCTATTGAGATTGGGTGCTATATCCACTCGAATAGGGCCCTGCATCTACAGAGATCAAGTCCTGCACCCACTGAAAGAGGGCCCTGCACCCCACTCAAATAGGACCACCACGCAGTCCTCGCACCCCTGTCGTGCACTGAAAATAGCCTCTGAACAGGCCCTGAAAACAGGCCCTTGCAAACAAGGTCCGGTCCTGAAATCCGGTCCTGAAAATAACACCCTGTCTTTGTCTCGGCCTGTCGAGGTACGGTAGGGCCTAGAGTCGCTGTTGCTGCACACGCAGCGCACTGCAAAACTGGCGATATGTTGGGCTTTTGCGGTTAAAGCAGCGTCCCTATATGTGCACAATGCAAGATGTGGCTTTTTTTTTCTTCGATAGCTCAGACTGTGACTAATGTGAACTGTAAATTTAGAGGTGATGTATAAGATTGTTGTCAATGAAACTGTGGATTTTTTTTGCAGTATTTTGTTATTTTTTTTCCACTTTATACAAGGGCAGAAATAAATGAATACATAAATACAAAATACAAAAAAGAAATACAACTTAATATAACCCGCCCCCGAAACCCCGCGAACAGACAAAGAAAAAAAAAAAAAAAAAAAAAAAAAAAAATAAAAAAACCCCCCCCCAAACCCCCCCAAACAAAAAAAAAAAAAAAAAAAAAAAAAAAAAGAGCCAAACCCCAACCCAAAAACAGCCAACAACAGACATCGTGTCCTTCTTTTTTCCATTGCAAGCCTTCCCTGGTCTCTCCCTCTAAAATTCCCAGCATCGCCAACCAAAAGCCGTCATTTATTCGCCTTTTTTTTTTCTCTTTTCTTGCTTGTGCTTGGTCCAGCCAATCCTCCTTTGATTTCCTTTTCTTCTTCTTTGCTGCTGCTGTCCGTCTCTCGACAACAGATTTCGCTTCTCTCGCCAACACCACCAACCATTCATCGCTTGTCACTCTTGTCCTCATCCTCGTTCTCGTTCTCGCTCTCGCTCTCGCTCTCGCTCTTGCTCATCCGAACCCGTCCAAGTCGCATCCGCGAAAGACATACAAGCGAACAGAAATAAAACAAATACATCCTCTCACATCCGCCACACACACGCACACACATATACACAAACATGGCTCAACATCGCGGTGGTACTATCGGCGCAGGCTACGGCATCGGAGCTCCCGCCCCATCATTTGGCGCCATGCCCTCCGAGCAGTCTGAAGGCCCACTAGAATCGGTGCGCAAGATCACCAACAAGATTGAGGATGCTTTGGATTCTCTCAGCGAGCCCATCAAGCCGTATGTCCTTCCTGTCACCTACTACTCCTACCGTGGCGTGGCCTCTTGATACTGTCTGCATAACGGGCCCTCCCAGCTTCATCCACACACACACACACACAGCTAACCCTCTCTCTCTCTCTCTCTCTCCAGTTTCTTGCCTGCAATTGGCCGCTTCCTGATTGTCGTGACGTTTGTCGAAGACTCGCTGCGCATCATGACCCAATGGAGCGACCAGGTACTCTACCTACATGATTTCCGCGGAAGTAAGCGAGTCCTTGTCAACACACCCATTCAACTAAGCCGTCGCCCCGGTCCTTGGCCCGTCCTGCTCTCCGTCTGATCATCATTCATCTAACGCTCTTCCTCTCCATCTGTAGTTCCGTTCCTCCTTACATACGTTTTCCTCTTACTCAACGTCATCGCCATGGTCTCTTGCTCCGTTCTCGTCATCATCCGGAAATACTCCGACTACGCCGTCTTTGGTCTCATGGGCGTGGTCGTGACCCAGGCCCTCGGCTACGGTCTTATCTTCGACATCAACTTCTTCCTTCGCAACCTGTCTGTTATTGGCGGTCTCTTGATGGTGCTCTCTGACTCGTGGGTGCGCAAGACCAAGGCGTTTGCCGGCCTGCCCACCCTGGACGAAAAGGACCGCAAAATGTACTTCCAGCTGGCCGGCCGTGTGCTGCTCATCTTCCTCTTCATTGGCTTCATGATGGCCGGTGAGTGGTCCATCTGGCGCGTCATGGTTTCCGTCATTGGCGCCGTTGCTTGCGTCATGGTCGTCGTCGGTTTCAAGGCCAAGTTCAGTGCTACTCTGCTGGTCGTCATTCTCAGCGTCTTCAACCTGCTGGTCAACAACTTCTGGACTGTAAGAAAGCCCGCTTCCCCAAGTGCAATATGCCTATGTCTCTTAGCGTTGATACTAATCATGGCCCTTTTCTTTTCTTTTCTTGCCCTCGCCTACAGCTCCATGACCACCACCCCCACAAGGACTTTGCCAAGTACGACTTCTTCCAGATTCTGTCTATTGTCGGCGGTCTTCTGCTTCTTGTCAACAGCGGCCCCGGCCAGTTCAGTATCGACGAGAAGAAGAAGGTGTACTAGGCGCCAGTAGCTCTATAGTTGGTGTTGCCGCCGGATGTCGACGCTCGAGTGTTTATATGCTCCCAAAGACCCAAAGAAGCCTTTGGGGGTTTTTCTTTTGTGGAGGCTCTGTCTCTGGATAGACGCACGAGCTATGATGGATGCTAGTATTCTCGGGCACATGCACTCTCGCTCAATGCAGTGACCAAGTGTTTTTTGCTTTATTTTGTTCTTTTTTTTCTTTCTTCTTCTTACTTGTCCTTCATACACACTGGTTGGATTGGCGTTATTAGGATGAAGAGGGAGCTTCTCGGGCCAACTTGGAAGAGGCACCCCGGCTGTACACTGGGCACTACTATACCTTGTACGCGCCATGCCCCCCCCCCCCCGCTCTTGCTTCACTGAAGCTTTGTTCGTGTAGGTGGGAGGCTCTCTCAGCTGTTCAGCACCCTCCGCATTGCTCCCTTTTGTTACTGCTATCACGTTACAACTTCACTGCGCGTTAGATATTGGTTTTCTTTGCTTGACTCTTGCTCGCCTTGTCTCCTATGTGACTTTAGTGTTGATTTGAGGTCCAAACATGGCTGCTCTTTAGGGTTACAGTGCTGTAGGGTTTGCCATTTTTAGTTTGCAGATGTTCGTGATGACACTAAAAGCAAGATTTGCATACTTCATTGCGACTCAAACGTGTGGAGATATCTAGTCGACAATCTCTGCACACTATAGCCTGCGAGGTTCCTCCGCCCGAGCTTTTCAACATTTCGAAAAGAGTACGACGCACTTTTGCAGCAATGGTATAAACTCCCGTTCCACAACAGACAATATATAAGCAGCGAGATATACAAGCATGCCGTGAAACGTTATCGCACCAGACTCACGACGACTGATCTCCTTTCTCTGGCACATTGCCCCGGTTGCCCATTCGTCAGACTGAAAACACTGAAGCTCATGGGGCGCCTCATGCGGAGATGGCCAACTTCCAGTCTTCCCAGGCGAAAGAAGACATCTACGAGCAGCTTCTCTCGCAGCATGAAGGTCTGCTAATTGACAGCCGGAACTGGGTATGTATACACCAAGGACATAAACAAAGAACACATCCGCTGACTCATTGTTTGCCTTTAGGTCTGGTAATATCGCCTCCTCCTCCTCCTCCCCTTTTGGATCAGAGTCTCGACATGACTCAGCGGCGCAACTCTCTGTCTCTAACGCGCCTCACAGCAATCTTGCCAATGCCGCCAGCATGCTCTGGCACGCCTACAAGTCTATGTCGCAGCCCCGCACCTCTGTGAACTGGGCAGGTGAGTCCCACATTGCACACCTTTGCTTCCCCGCGTGCCCGCTCTGCCCGCTCTGCTCGCTAACCGCTCTGCCGCCGGTCCACGCCAGGCTTCTACGTCATCGACCCTGCCGTGCCTGCGGGCACCCAGCTGATTCTCGGGCCCTTCCAGGGCAAGACTGCCTGCCAGACCATCCCCTTTGGCCGCGGCGTGTGCGGCACTGCCGCGGCCACCCAGACGCTTCAGAACGTGCCGGATGTGCATGCCTTCAAGGGCCATATTGCTTGCGATGGCGAAACGCTCAGCGAGATCGTCGTTCCGATCGTGGTGTCGGCAGAGCACGGTTCGAAGAAGCTGGTGGGCCTGATCGATGTGGACAGCACGGATCCGAGCACCTTTGACGAGGTTGACGAGAAGTACCTGGTCAAGTTTGCCCAGCAGCTGGCCGAGGGCTGCGACTGGCCGCTGTAACCCTAGTAACCCTTATGTAACATTTTCCCAATTGAAGAAGCTTGTTTCTTGACACAAATGTACATACCGCGTAGAAATGTGGGGCCTTTCGGCAGTTCCTTGGCAGACAGCTCAGCTAAATTTGAGCGACGATTTCAAGCAAGCTCTGCTTCATCAACAAGCGAACCCCGTGTGTTGACTTGGCGACTTCAAAGCCTGACGTGAACTTGTTTGTGTCTCTGCATAAAGGCTCCTGTTTCTCCCCGCTTGACACCCATTCAGAAATGCCATGAACGCCTCTCGCCAATTCAGCGCCATGCGCGCCTCTGTTATCCCCTTTGCGCTGCGCGCCGTCGACAGCTGCACTTACTCGCCGCTGCTTAGAATGCAGCATTCTTCTCTTGCCAGACTCCGCTTTGCCAGCTCCATGTCCTCGGGCCGCACGCCAGCAAGCCGGCCGGCTTCTGGCTCCGCGGTGACCAAAGCTCTGGAGTACCCCGAGTCTCGCGTCAACCCGCCCTTGACCACCCTGCCGCCCGTGCTCTCGCTGCCGGAGAAGAGCACCGCCTCATCCAAGGCAAGCTACTACATGGGCATGGCCAAGGGGTATCTCGCCTTCTACAAGACCGGTCTCAAGAGCGTCTTCGCTGCGAAAAAGACACTGAAAGAACGGCGCGCAGCTGCCGCCGCCGCATCAGACACCATGCCGTCCATCCGCGCCGTCCTCGGCCAATTCCAAGTCCACGGCACGCTGCCCGCCAGCATCTCGCGCGCCGAATGGATGCTGCAGCGCCGCGTGCAGCACGACACCATGCGCATCCCCATCTTTGGGCTGATCCTGCTTGTGTGCGGGGAGCTGACGCCGCTGATTGCGCTGTACATCCAGGGCATCATGCCGTACACGTGCCGGCTGCCGACCCAGCTGCACAAGGACATTGCAGCCGTCGAGGCGCGCCGGGCCGCGTCCTTTGCGCACCTGGCGCCCGTGCTGCCGGCCGGCCTGTGCGGCGCCTATCTGCCCAGCAGCGCGCCTGCGCTGGCGCGCCGCCACATTCTGTGCAGCCTGCACCTGATGCCGGCGCTGCTCGACCGCGTGGCCGGCGCGTTGCTGGCGCCGCTGTACTGGCGCCTCAAGGGCGCACCGCGCCTGCGCCTCCTCGCCGTCGATGACGGGCTGCTGCGCCGCGACGCCGTGGCTGAGAACTTGTCGGACCAAGAGCTGAGGCTGGCGTGTGTCGAGCGCGGCCTGCCGGCTACTGATGTGCCGCCGCAGGCTATGCGCGAGCAGCTGAAGCGCTGGCTGGTGCTTTCGCAGACGACGGGGCCGGCCGAGGGGCGCGCGGACGAGGCACAGAAGCGGATTGCGGCGCTGTTGACGACAAGGTAAGAGAGTTTTTGTTTTGTTTTTGTTTCAGTCGTCGTCACTCGGAGATGGGCCCAGACCGCTAACACCATATCGCATAGACCGGACAAGTGGAATGGGATGTCGCCTGGCTTCGTGGTGCCCAAGGACAGGCTGTGAAGAGGCGGTGAGCCGAGGGGTTAGACTGCAAGTCTGTACTACCAATTTGTATTTGGATGTTATGCTGTGGCTACAGTCTGATGCCTTCTCAACTCAAGCATTTTGTTTTTTTTTTCCTGTCGAATCAGACAGAGAGACATGGTCACAATGGCATGTTAACATCGTGATACGGCGCAAAGCGCACAGAGTGCATATAACAAAAATCAAGAATCAAATTTATACCAGAGTCGAGGTTGAGGTGAGAAAAACGGACAAACAAGGCAAAAGAAAAAAAAGAAGAACAAGACGGGAATATCCAACCATCTACCATGTAGAACCGAGTGAAGAATGGTTGCATCATTCCACTAAATAACATACTCACCGCAACAAAACAACGCAGTGATCGAGTCCTGTGACGTAATCGAAGGCCAAAGCGAAACAAAAAAAAGAAAAAAGAGAAAAACAGAAACTCCAGACGGTGTAGCAGGACGGACAAAGGAAGAGGAGCGGGAGGGAGGGCTTAGAGAAGGAAGAAGGGGAAGAGGAAGAGGAAGAGGAAGAGGAGAGACTAGACGAGAGCGGGCGGGACAACAGACAAAAGAACAGAAAAAAAAGAACTAGAGACTCCGAGAAAGAGAGCACATGGATATTGTGTAGGCTTTGCATCGTAGCGAAAGCAAAGATGAAGAAAAACAAGAGAACAGAAGAAAGAAACAAGAATAGAGCAAGCGAAAGAAAAAAGAAACAAAAGCACGAGAAAGCCTCCGAATACAAGTCGCAGATTGCGTAGGCGATGCTCTAAAGTGTGACAGAGAGGAGAGAGAGAGACAGGTAGGTAGGTAGATAGGCAGCGAGCGCATCTGCTTGGGAGAGAGACCAAGACAAGAGAGAACCCATACTAATCAAAAGAGCAAGATAGAGAAACAAAACAAAGCAAAGAACCGAGGCGGGGAGAGGCGGGGAGGAAGGCAAAAGAGAAGAAAAAAAAGGAGCTCGCTCATCGGAACGGACAGACGGTAATGGTGGACGGTGCTTGAATATAGAGACAAATACGATGAATAGGCAGAGGCAGGGCTAGGGCCTGGAAGCTCTCAACAGCAAAGTAACAGCAGCTATTTGCTTCTCAAGGGCGCCAACGGTGTTGTTCGAGTTCCAAGGGGCGGTACGACAATACAGTGCAGTTCAGCAATGAGTGCATCGCCTCCTCCTTTAAATGAAATTGACAGCCCAGGGGTGGAGGGGGGGGACACTTCTGCCAATTCAAGGGAAGAGAGAAGGAGGGGGAATCGGAAAGACGCAAAAAAAAAAAATCAAGTAAACATCCCTAGACTACCGGAATTAACGATAAGGAGTAGTTCCCGGAGAGAGAGAGAGAGAGCGACAGGAGGAGAGAGGAAGGCAGATGCTGCTGCGTTTATTCGTCGTCGGGGGCAGTGAACAGGCTGATGCGCATACGGTGGCTCTGGTTGGTAGGGGGTTGAACGGGTTAGCCAAAGAGGGTGCTATCACATGCATAGAGAGAGGGAGAGAGAGGGAGAGAGAGAGAGAGAAACAAGAACAAAAACTAGGCAGCAAATGACTTACGAAAGGCAGTTTGGGAATGATGACGCAGAGAACAGCGACAAAGTTGATGACAAAGTAGAGCAGGTCATAGTGGGTGTAATGCGTGCTCAAGAGAAACAGAGCAATGGGCGTGCTGAGCAGGAACTTCTTCGCAGGGGTATATTGCGCTCCGTCGTCAATCTGCTCCCACATGTTGAGGTTGTCGAAGGCACCACCGTTGAACTCAAAGGGGATGCCGCGGACATGGTGGAACATGATGTAGGAGAAGAACATGTAGGTGATGTTGGTCAAGGTCCAGGAGACTTCGGAGGTCATGCCGGGCAGGAGGTTGAGGAAGAGCTTGGTGCAGGCAATAAGCACGAAGTGGATAGTCCAGGCACCTAGGAAGAGGTCGCGGTTAGCTGATGTCTGTATATCGAGAGGGGAGAGGAGAGGAGAGGAGAGGAGAGGGGGGAGGAGAGGGGATGGAGGCGGACACCAGGACGGAGACTGGTAGATGAACGGACACGGAGATGGGCACGGGGATGGGCACAGAGATGGACAAGTAGTCAATAGTCAAATATCGATGCACCAGTCCATCGTCCCGTCCCGACCCATCCCGTCCCACGTCACATCTTCGAGGAGAGAAGAAGAAAAGAAAAAAGATAAACCCACCCTTGGAATTCACCCAGTTGGCGTTCAGGTTCGGCACCACGGCCTGGTCGCTGATTTGCTCCAGTGTCTCTGGAGGCTCGTGATACACCTGCAAAATGCTACTGCTTCGCCGCCTCCGCACATTGTCGCCCGAGTTGTGGTCAGGCATGGTCTTGAGATACGTGCCGCTGGAAGAACGGCTACCAGGAGCTGGCGTGGATTTAGAGGCACTCTCGTCGTAGGCGACGGTGCGCTGAATGAGGATTGGGGGCGACAGTTTGGCGGTATTTCGGGAGATAAGGGGGAGGGGGGGAGGAAGATGGCTGTTGTTGCTTGGGCGGCGGATAAGATGAGAGGTGAGAGAGTTGTATTCGGGAGAAAAAAGAAACGATGCCGCTGCTGTGAATCGGCGCAGACGCAATGAGCTCAGCGCGGTGGATGAAGGTGTCGGTAAAGGGCGTTGGGTGGCGGTTGTAGCAAGCAAGGTAGATGTCGATGTCGATAGAAGGGGAGGCGAGATGAGAAAAAAGAGAGAAAAAAAAAGAAGAAAGAAAAAGATGGAAAAAGAGAAAGAAAAGAAAGAAACAGATCAAGCCCGGAAACGACAAGGCAGAAGGCTATCAAAGTCGTTATGGCTGAAAGTAGCGGAGCTAAAGTCCAAGTGCAAGCAGTGCAGCTCCTAAAATATACATAAAAAGAAGAAAAGAGAAAGCCAGACAACGAGGAAGATGGTTTGTAGAGAGACCAGGATGACTGATGTTTAAGAGAGGCAAGGATGAGTGCTGGTTAACGAGGGAGAAAAAGAGGCGGAAAAGAAAAAGGAAAAGGGAAAAAAAAAGAAAAGAAAAAGGGAAAAAAAGGGAAAAAAAGGAAGAAAAAGGAAGGAAAAAAAGGAAAAGAAAAATATTATATTCGAGACGTTGTCAAAGCCACGCACAAGATGTGGGCAAAAAATGCGTGAGACACAGAATCAGAGCAAGAAAAAGAAAATAGACGAATGACGACATAAACGATGGAGGAAAAGAGAAAGAAGAAGAGAAAAAAGATTGAAAAAAAAAAGAGTTTTTAAAAAAGATTAAAGAAAGATGTAAAAAAGGTACAAAAAAGGTATTAAAATATTTTAAAAAAAAAGATTTGAGCAAGATTGGCCCTCAAAAGGCAAACGTGAACCTGCAAAGCTACAACCCTCAAGCCTCAACCCCCGTACAGTGCGCCACAGTGTACATCACCGATTCGCTATCCGCCAGGCCTGTTACACTGCGGCTTTGCAACGGCTGGCCAGCCAAAAGCCCAGGCTAGCACCTGCAAAACGACTGCAAAAAAGACTACAAAAAAGACTGCAAAAAGAATGCTAAGAACCCTGGATTCAGGCCCAAATCAACCTACCTCACCGTGCGGACGGGACCCCCATGCTCTTTTTCCGCACCGTATGCCCACAAACCACCCCATCATGGCCTTTCTCACATGTACTTGCGTACATATGAATATGACAAGGCAGGTGCAATGTACCTTGCTACTTACCTGCATATGTATAGTACATCGCGGTAGAGCCCATTTCTTGCATGGGCACAGCCTTCAGATTGTCGTCCATGTTGCACGGATGATGCTCAACCGCGTTCCAAGACTGTTCTTGGCAAGCAAGTGTTTGAAGCCTGAACAGGATTTTTTTCTCTTTTTTTTTCTTTTTTTTTCTTTTTTTTCTGCTTTTCTTCACCTCTCCCAATACTTTGACTGGCTGCCTTGCCATGTACTAGTACTTGTATATATGCTTGCCTGTACTTACCCTGTAGTGAAATCTGCACTTGAATCTGCACTTGACTGGCTGGTCCAATCGGTATAGAAAGAACTATGCTTGCTCTGGAATCTTCAATCTGCCCTATCTCATTCCCATCACCTGTTTTGCTTGGCCGGTGTTGTCCCCTCCCCCCGCGCGCACACACACTCCCGCGATTTTTGTTTTCTTTGGCTTTCTATACAAGAGATTTTTTTTTTTTAAAAAAAAAAAAGGCCCTATACATTATTACTCTCAAGAGTCACAAGCCACCACAAAAGAAAACAAAAAGCTACCTTGACGCGGGATGAAATCAGACCAGCTCGTGACTCTTAGTCTTGAGCTCTCAAGTACCAAGTACCAAGTACCGACACCGACGGAAGCCTGCATGATCCCCTTCCCCTTTCCCCCCCAGTGGCCTTCCCCAGTGGCTTGCCCCAGAGTGACCTGAACAGACAAAGTCCGTCCACCCTTATCCCACACCAACAATGGAAATACTCCGAGCCGTTGCCTGAGCTGAGGCTTTTCTGCATTGCCTGCTGTCTTGTCCATCTCTTGCCACCTGCAATGATCAGCCTGCCACCTGGCACATACAATGCTTGCTGTCTCCACTGCCCACAAAAAGGCTTAGCCTCAGCCCAAATGAGATTGAATGCATAAAAAGGGAGTGGGGCCCACAGAGCCCACAGAACCCACAGCGATTAACCTCGCTCCCATTGGAAATCAGAATGCCAGAATGCTGGAGCACAGCCACAGCCAGCTCTGTGCAACCCCAAGTCTTGTCCTCTCTGCCCTACATTCAGGTCACCAAGTTTCTTTAAGCCTGCCAAGCCCTTCACAGAGACTCAGAGCTGGTTTCCTGATTTGGAAGCCTCAACGTCCTGCACTCTGGGCTCACCCACAATGCCATACAATGAAGACTACGTACATATATAGGAAGGGAAGCTACCTCCTCTTGAACGAATGAAAATGCAGCCTTTTTTTTTCTTTCTGCCTGGAAATTGCGGCACATGTTTGAGAGTGTCTTCATCTTCATCACATCTACAGACAGCTTCTGATATATCAATCAAATCTCATCACATCTACAGACAGCTTCTGATATATCAATCAAATCTAGCCATCCATCAACCTCAATATGCAAGTGAATGTCTACGGCAAACAGTGAGTCTCTGGTGTTGTTGTCACGCTGCCAGGACAGTACAATGTAAGCGTGTCATGTATTGACTCATGCATCTGGAGCCATGTTTGCTTTTCTTCCTTTGCCGCAACAAGACCTAGTGAACATGCTGCTTCACTGATGACATCGTGTCACGTTTTGTGAGTGTATGTGCTTCATTTACCCTGTTACCCCCTAGCTAATGACAACAAGAAATCCCATCTTTTAGCTTCTACCAAGCAACCAGCTACTGAAAGAGCATTTCACTTCTCCCGCTGAACTACCAAGCCAAGCCACCAGAACTCGCTCGCCATCGCATAGACTCGCACTCTCTTCCAAGAACAACTCAATGCTTCATGTTCGGCATAGGCTGCCGTCCAGATTAACACGCCACAATGTCATTGGATGTGGACGCAGCTATGTGGTCTGTCAATTCTCTGTTTGCCCTGGATCTTGCCCTTAATGTCTCGAATATCAATCTTGTCAAGCTGCTCTCGAATGAGTGTGCCACCACTCCCGGCATCTCCAGCAGACGCCGTCATCCACCCACCACATCTCAACCATCGTCACCCTCCTACCCAGAGTCCAGGCCAGCACCAACGCGCTTCGCAGACATGGTCATGGTCAAGTACTTTGTCGGCCATGGCGTCTTTCTCCGCCTCTCCCACTTTCAGATGAAAAACGGGAGCTGGGAGCGGGTGGTCGAAACCTGGATCCGAGAGCTCATCACCTCGAACGATCAAGCTTCTACCCGATGGTCTGAAAAGCTCATTTTCGATGCCGGGTCATATTATATCAACCATCTCTCCGGCCTCACCAACCGGAGAAGAATGGCGGCTGTGCGTGGGCTCGAGTCTCGACGTGATACCGGCAAGATTGCCCGCATCATTACTCAAATAAGACAGCTTTCAGATGGCCCAACGAGCAACGCATCACGATCTCGATGTATAGTTATGAGCGGTACATCGCAAGTTCCGCGAGAATGTGTGCAACACGATCAGCCCATTCACTTTCTTGCCCCCAAAGAGCAGCGGCCTGTTTTAGGCTGTGCACTGTCTGTCAAGAGTCAGGAGAGGCCGACATCCCACTATCACTCTGAGTCTCCGTCTCAGTCTCACTCAGAGTCCCACTCTGTCGCTGCAGTCAGGTGTGGCTCGGATAAGTTGACCTTGCCTGTTTCACCCGTGGCCAGCAAGTCTTCCTATCTGGCCATGGAGCACACCACCCGTCTAGGTCTTGCACCATGCAACACAGCATTTCGCCCCCCTTGCTCTTACCTGCAAGCTATCCCGGTACCATCTGGCAGCTTGGTGTCCAACTCACATATCAAGCCCGCCCAAACCCACCAGTCGTCCCGTCGCTGTTGGACACCGGCCTACGGTGCGCCTGCTTCTTATTCATGGCCTAGCTACCGCAGCCACCAACACACCAAGCGCCGCAGCTACCAGAGGCAAGCTCCCCAACACAAGTGTGCTTCGAGGGCGCAGAATACCAGCAACGTGTATGTCCACGGCCAAACTTCCGCTGCCTTTCGACGCTGAGTTTTTTTTTTCTTTCTTTTTTTTTTTGGTACTGACATATTAGCTGCGAACCAACACCATAGCACCCGACGACAAAGCCTTTGAAAGTAAACGGAACGGCCAGTCATGCGCAACTTACAAGGCGAATTGAATCTCCGACTTGGGGCGATGGGATGTTTTTAAATGGCACGACTTTCACGAGACTTGATCATATCATACACGCCTGGTTTGTCAAGGCTCCTAAGCCTAGAAAGCATAGCATAGCATAGCATAGCAGACAAAGCAAAGCAAGGCAAAGCAAACAGCAAGGCAGGATGCGGGAGGGCCGACGCACAGGAATTACCAGTGGTCTGTTGTTACATTATTAGCGGTTCATCCATAGCTAGTTGCTCAAATTATCATTGATGTTTTCTGTACCAGGTTTGTAGCTCAGCTCTGGCAGAATGAAAGCAAGGATGTGGCCAAGAAAGATGGCCTGAGATCAAGCGTCTTCTTGGTCGTGGGGTTTGCAACCCTTTCCACACGTGTCGGGCTTCTAGAATGAGAATGGAAATACTAGGGTTTGGAAGTGAGGCGCAAACCCTGATGATTTGATTAACTAGCAGCAGGGTATGCCAATAACATTTGCAGATCTGATTGCTATGCAAGCAAGTAGAGGGAGGGCGTGTGGGGGAAGAGAAGAGAGAGAGAGAGAGAGAGGGAGAGAGAAAAGAAGGGGGGGCGTTGGGCTCTTTGCTTGGTAGGTTGTGCTTCGCTTGATGCTTGACTTGGCTGGAATGTGGTAATGTTACGTTCACGTTGATTCATCTGAGATTGACGACAGGGAAGAGCACGAGGGGAAGGAGATGGAACAGAGGAAGAAGCCTAGAGAAGAAGCCCAGAGAAGAAACAAGAGAGACAAACACAGAAGCAGCAGAGAAGAAGCTGCGGACAAAACACAGAAGGACCAGCGTATGAACGTAAGGGCAAGAAGACGAGCCCAAAGGTCCTGATGCAACATGGCTAGTACAAAAGGGAGGGGAAAGCTGTGAATCGACTGAGTCTGTCGCAGAATGGGGGGGGGGGGACAGAACAAGAACAAGAAGACGTGATCGCAGGACAGCCAGGACACTCCGGGCCTTGGCAGCCGGACTATGGCAACGTACCACCAAGAATTGAAATGATTCAGCCTTGCATCTTGCATAGCCGTAGTGAGGTCTACTATCTACGGAGGACAAATCAAGAGAGCATGTGAGACACTGGTGCCAGCTTATTGCAGAAGGCGAAGAGAACCTAACACATTAACACATGGATAACGTGAAGGGGGGCACGACAGGGAGGATTGGGTAGAGGATGGGTAGAGATTTGGGAGGGGGGGGGGGGGGGGAAGAGATGCGGTGAAGACTAGACAAAAGAAGGTCGCGGGACAGCAAGGCCAAGTCGGTGTTGGTACGATGCGGGTGACGTGGGGTGTTGCTGCATATCGCCGAGGACAGACGCCATCGGACAGGGCGAGAGGCTGGCTGGCGTTCCGAGTGTGGTACTCAATGTACGCTTTATGCATGGACATATGTGTATATATATATACTAGTATGTAGATGTGGTAGTGTTATGCAGAAACTTGGAGGACGTCCTCCGTAGCACTATTAAGATGGTATCAACACTGGCAGACTACAGCCACCGTGCCCAGTAGGCGACAGGCGACAGGCGAGATAAAAAGGTGATGTGATCGGCTCCCTTTGTGCCCTGTAGAAAGCAGCCTGGTTTTCAGCAGCAAAGGGCATAACTAGCCTGACCGAAAGGGAAAGAGAGTGACAAGGCAATGTTGATGGTGTTCAGCTCACGTCCAAGGGTTTCCAGGGAAGAAGAGAAGGAGAGAAGGAGAAGAAGGAGAAGAACCAGGAGGGCGGCAGCTGGAGTTCATTCACATGGACAGCCAAGGACACAAGTATGCGTGCATGCATGCATTTAACAAAGTACCTTGTTCATAAACCCGCCAAACATATATGCATCCATAAGCAAAACAAAGAATCTAACAAAGAAACAAAGAGCAGAGAAAAGACAAGAGGGCCAGGGGTCGCCCTTGGCCGTGTGGGCAAAAGGGAAAAGGGACAAGTAGACAAGGAGACACACACACAAGCCACAGAGCGCCACATATGACGATGCAACCCAATTTATATTACCGGACCCGAAACATGGGCCAGGCCAGAGCAGACAGGCCAGAGCAGACCAAGAGAACGAGCCAGAGGGCAGCCCGTCGCCCCGCCGCGGTACTGATTGGCTCATCCTCCCTCTGTTCCCCCCCCCCCTCCAGTGAAGGCGTGCTGGGGGGATGGCCTAGGATGACTGTTTGGTGAAGGGGAAAGGAGAGAGAGAGCGAGAGGAAGGACCCGAAATTGGCCACAGCTTGTGATTTCTTTCGTTAGCAAGGCCAGGCCGGACTGGGATGTAATTGTTGCTTGCTTTATGTGTTTTATGTGTCTTTGGTTCATCTTCTCATGTGCCGTTTCTTTGTGTCTTGTTTTGTCTCATGTGGGCGGCATCACCGAGGGCGGACACGAGATGGAGAGGTTGTGTGTGTGAGTGTGTGTGCATGTGAGTGTGTGTATGTGAGTGTGTGTGTGCGTGTGCATGTGTATACGATGATGATTACCAGGCTAGGCAGACAGAAACAACTCATTCAGCTTCTGTCATGTCACTGCTGCAATCTTTCCATGTCCAGATTGCTGCAAGCTCACCAATCGACGCTTCTTATTATCGCTCGCACTCGCATATAAAAAAAGAACACAAACCGGGAAAAAAAGAATTAAAAGCAAGATTTCACCAGCAACTTGGCACAAGTTTCCAAGAACAAAAAATCCAGGGCACGGGCCATTCTATGCTCCATGCATAACCTTCAACCTTCTAGAAGCTTTCGGCACTGTAGTGTGCATGCACTAGCGCTACACCGTGGACTTGCAGTAGCTCTGTGGTATTGTTGTTTTCGGCGGTGCCATCAGAGTCAGACCAAAAGTCCTTGCTCAAGGAAGCAGGCGTTAAGCTGGTGAAGGTGGCTACAGACTTGTGGCCGGGTAGTTGTGACGCGATCTTGCTTGTTTGGCCACTAGACTAGCCTCCTCTTTTCTAGATAGATGCTGACTTACTTATGTAAGTAAGTACCATCTATACCTACCTACCTACCTTTAACTGGGTACTTGCACGCAGGCCAATAAGACGTCAGGGAAGCATGGAAAGCCCTAGAGCAAAGCTTCCATGAGAGGGATATTGCGGCTTGGATGAGCTTGGGAAGGTACGTAGGGACGGACGTTACTTTGATGCCATTGCCTTTTTTTTTTCTCTCTCTTGCCCTCTTGCCCTCCCCTTCTCTCCGTGTTCCAAAAGCTGTCTCTGACGCTATTCTTGGAATTTTTCTGTTCCATTCTTTGCACAGTTCTATTTCTTTTCTTTTCTGTCTGCTCGGTCTTCTCTTGACTCTTGATCCGACGACTTTCTTATTTGGGTGTGTTTGTCTCATTTTCATTACAGCCATATATTTCCGAATCTGCGTGGGTCGGTGCGTGCGTGCGTTCCCTTTTCCTTATTCCCTTGACTTGGCTGTTCTTCACAGCTGGAAGGAGGCCCAAATCAGCTTGTCGTCGATCTGACGCTCGCGTTCCATGTGCAAATCTACGCTTTGAAGTTTCTGCCATTGCATTTGCATTCATGCAAGTATTTATGCATACAACACAATACATTACAACACAATGCAGTACAGTACAGTACAGTACAGTACAGTATAGTACAGCACGGGCATGTACACATCTTTCTGTGTCACTTTCTACTTGCTGGTGCTTCTTTCCTTCGTTTGTTTCCCCTCCCTCGTTCTTCCCCCCCTCTTGTCTCCTGCCCTCTCGTCCTCATGTCTTCTACTCTCTTCATCTCACCCACCTTCCGCCTAGCCCCACATTCTTGGTCTAGCCCCCCTGCCTTCTTTGTTCTGTTTGATCCATAATCACCCGTTTGCCCACTCCCTCCTTCCCTCGCTCCCCATTTCCTCGTTCATCGCTTCGATCCTCAGAAGCTGTGGGTGGTGCTATAGCCCGCGCCCCACTCAAAGCCACTTTACAAACTTGACCTGGCTCTTTCCTTTGCTCAATCACCCTACCCTGGTCTGCTGTTTTCCTTCCTTGCAAGAAAGAGCAAGAGCACTTTATCTCACCTCACCTTCATCTTTCCTGTTTTGTATGCCCACTTGCTGTTGCTGTCGTTTTGATTGCATATTGACTACCTATTTTTCGTGTCCCTTCCCTTTCTGTTTGAAGTACTTTCTTGCAATAGAAAGGAAAGCAAGAATAAAAGAAAGAAAGAAAGAGAAAAAAAAGGAAATTTGTCTCCAATTTCCCCGTTTGCTCTTGCCTGTTTGTCCGGGCTGGCTGATGTGGGCTTCCTTCCTCTTTGCAGTTTTCAGCTTAAAGATTTCTAGTTCTTTGTTTGCCCTCTCGTTTTTCCTTTTTCTTTCTTAATTTTTTTTCCTTCTCCACAAACTTTGTCTTCTCCTTTTCTTTTTTCTTTTAAATCTTTTCTGCTGTTCCATCTTGACTGCCAAAAAATCTTTCTCCTTCTAACATCTCATATTTCTAGCAACCCAATTATATCAACTGCGCATGCCGATCGGTCACTATTAGCCAGGCCAAAAACCGCACTCTGTCTGCTATTTGATTTGATTTGTGCTTTGTTCTGTTCTGTTCTGCTTTACTCTACTCTGCTCTGCTCTGGCCCATTGCATCACACTGCATTGACAAACAAGGTAAGCCTTGTGCCTCTGCCCCCTGCTTGCTGTCGCCGTCGCCATCTCCGATCTGGTTTTCTCTGCCATCCCCGAATTGCTATCGTCTGTTTGCCTGTCTGCCTGTCTGCCTGGCTTGTCTTGCCCTACACTGTCTGTCTCTCTGCCTGTCCTGCTGGTCTGGCTTGCTCTGGTACGTGAAGCTGTTTGTTTGCTGGCGCTGGCTTGCGCCTGCTGCTGCTCACTGCTGCTTGCGCTGTTTCCTCATCGCTTATCCCTCTCCCCTCCTCTCCCCTCCCCTCTCCTCTCCCACTGCCCACTGGCCAGTTAGCCTCTTGGTGCCGCCTACACACCATGTTCCAAATACTACTCCTGCTGCTCCTACTCCTACTGCCCACCCATCTACTGTATCGGTGCTGTCCTCCTGCTACGCCTTTCCATCTAGGACAGTGCAGCCTTGTTTTTGCCTGTCTTTTATGCCGCCCTGACCTTCCTTGCTCTTCTGCTGTCTTGGCCAGCTCGCATACACTGTCTTTTGATTTAGCCCAATCCTCACCCTCCCAACTATGCTAGTGACATACTACGTCAAGGGAGCGAGCAATTTGAGATGCGAGTGCACCTTTTCTCTCACACACACACCTTGCCATCATTCCTTCGTTTGGTCACCTCTACAACACGTTTGTCTGTGTTGCATGTATCATCTAGCCCTGGTACTTGTACTGGTTGCTTGACATGTTTACATACACCTGTAGGCACCACTTACATATCTATGTATCGCCTGTCGATATGCGCGACACACAGACAATATGCTACTGTTTTCTTTTTTTATCACACCCCCTCCCCTCCCCCCCCCCCCCCCCCCCCCCTCTTTCCACTTTTTTCACCCCCCCCCTCTCCT
>JADILG010000179.1:0-33882 GCA_017591655.1 Thielaviopsis populi | reverse complement strand
GGGGGGAGGGGGGGTTGACACGTGGACATGGAGGGGAGGAGAGGAGAGGGGTGAATAGACAGAAGAGACGAGGCAGCTTGGCCGCTCATCCAGTGGATTCGCTTGAAACAACAGAGCATGATGCATCTCTACGAAACTAACAAAGAAGAAGGGGAAACAAAACAATCAGAGAAGCCTTGCTCGTCCGGAGAGACAAGAGGACGGAAACGAGAGAGGGAGAGAGAGGGGCTGGGGCTGGGGCTACCGACGGGGGTAGTCAACCGGGTGCGGATATCAGCGCTGCTATGCGTGTGCATATGCTGGATACCTGCATGCATATATATACATGCACGTCTGTGAGTTACGGGAGGGGTGTGTGCATACATGAAGACACAGCGACGGCGACGACGACGACGAAGACGACGACGACGAGATGAACAGAACAAGGACAACGACAGGGAAACGAGAAGAGAAAGAAGAGACCTAGCAAGCTCTGCTCCACAGCCACTCGATGCAGCAAGATGAAACGAAATCCTTTGGACGTGTCTATACGCTGCAGAGTTGGGTTTTGCTGAGTCTTGCTTGCTATTGTTTCAGCTTCTGCATGCAAAGTCTGCAGAGTCTGCAGAGTCTGCAAAGCCTAGAGCCCAAGTGGACAGACGAGCAGGCAGCCGTTGTCTGTGTGTCCTTCTGTCTGCCTGTCCGTCCTTCTGTTTATCGGTCTAGATGGACCGGACTTCGACATGGGACGAGATCCGCAATGCTATATATGCAATGTATTTTTGCATAGTGCATTGGCCCACGAGGTACATGCCACCGCCTTTTCTTGTTCCCTTTTTGTTTCTTCCTTTCTTCTTCCTGTCTTGTTCTTCCCGGCTGCTTTTTGTTTCATGTCTGGTCTTTGCTGGCCGTGTTTCATCTTCTGCACCGTTCGTGCATCTGACGGTGATCGGCGAAAACTCACCCAGCCGGCGCTGTTGTCTGAGGCCTGGCCTGGCCTGGCCTGGCGGGCGTGTCTCCATGGCCTAGGGTTAGGCCGCGGTTAGGGTCCGTGGGACTTACAGCGCTGCAGCCAATCACAGCGCAAGCTTGTTTGCCTGCACCTCTCTCCTCGCCATGTTCCATGTTTGGTGCAAAGGATTAAGCGCTGCAGGTATTGCACAGCCTTTGCTTTGTATTTTTTTTTTCTTCTTCTTGTTGTTTCTTTTCCTCCTGCTGGAGGCGGAGTTCTATTTTTGGACTGCAAAGTCGATACGCGCCTTTTAGACCCGCGAGAGAAGAGGGGGCGGAGAGAGCCAGACCAGACTCGGGACGGGCAGCTTCAGCTTCAGCTTTGTAAAGAACTTGAGCTGTCCTTCTCCACAGAGTCCATTTGTGTCTGTACCTGTGCCGCAAGCCCGCACGTGAGAGAAGCAACGGCAAAGTTCGTATCACTCGATCTCGTGCTATGCCATCTCGTGATACCAGCAGCGCTGCCGTTGCTGCCGTTGTTGCTGCTGCTGCTGTCCCCTCTGTGCCACTCAAAAGACCTCGGGCCAGCGGGCGCGCGGCGGCCTGGAAGGGGAGGGGGGACAGAGAGGCAGAGAGGCAGAGGCAGATGCACACACCTGTCTTCTCCTCTTCTCCATGCAGAGGCCCCCAGAAGACCCGCTGTAGGCTGTGTGTCTTGCCCTATGCTGGGAGATCGGCTGCGGTATTCTTCTGGGGTAGGGTTCCCTCGAGTGTTTGTTTCTGGTCTACGCCTCTCAAAATACCGCCTTGTCACGGCCCCCGCCACGATCACGGTCACGGTCGGGGTCGCGGCCGAGCAGTAGCTGTACTTGTGCGTTAGCTTCGGAAACCAGCGTCATGCCAGGACCGAGAGGCCCTATGGAATGACATCTGCCATAACGTTTCACCAACACCCTCTCAAAATAGATACAACCCACACCTGTCAAAAGACGCCTGACCGGTCGTTGAGCTGGACATGGCCAAGGGTTCCTCTAGGGTTAGCAGATTGACACGCCCTGGCTGCAGCCAATCAGGTGCCAGAGAACAGCCGCGTTGACGACCTGATAGCCGCCTGGTCCAGATGGCCACTTTGCCTGGGCTGGGGGGGGGAGGCTTTGCCAGTTTGCAAGTTTAATAATAGCCATTTTCCGCTTGTTCAGCCAGTCAAGAAGCAGAGAAGAAAGGAAGAGGAAGAGGAAGAGGAAGAGGAAAAGTCTGCGCTAGAGTGCCTTTGCGGTGTAAGTTGGAGAGCGCTGAAGCTAGTGCCCCAGGCCCTGTATTTATAGCGCCTTCAGGCCTAAAAAAAAAGACGAGTATACACGCACGCCCGGGGAGTGTGCAAGTGCGCGCCCCCGACGTCACTTGGACTTCTTCTCTCTTCTCTTGATGTATTTTCTCTGTATTTTCTCGAGGACTCTGGCTGGACCTTCCTTGCCCCGAGAAGGGCTCTCGAGCAGGCCACAGCTGCAGCCCACACGCAGGAAGGAAGACTGCAATCTCAAAAAGAATAAGAAGAGGCCCTCTGCTCGTCCTCTGGCCTGCTGTCTTCTCTCCTCCAGTTCTCCGTGCCTTTGTCTTTGTTTCTCTGTTTGCCTTCTTCCTCTTGTCCAAGCTCACTGTCTCTGCTTGCCAACAGCTTCTCTATACTGGCGTATCCCTAATTCCTTGTCTTGCTTTCTGTCTCTCTGCTCGCTATCAAACTACACATCTTCCGCTTTCACAAGCCTCTGTTCCGTCTTTGCCTTTCTGTCTTGCATATACGCTTGGAGCCGGTCTCCTTTAATCTATTCACAATGACAGCCATGTCTCCGTGGGTTCTTCTCCTAGTTATATCTGTCTCCACGTGCACAATACTAACCCCGCCACAGGCTGTTTGACCTGTCATTCTATGACATGACGTCCCAGGAAACTCAACACGACTCTTTCCCCTCTCCTCCCACATCAATGCCCCTCTTCCTGAGCTCCCAGTCATATCTTGACACGCCGCTCTCCGACTTCCCCAGCCGCCATGCCCGCTCCAGCTCCCACTGCTCCGTGTACTCCACAGGCTCTGCCATGTCCAACTACAGCTCTGCCACATCCATCGAGGACTCCTGCGCCGGGACCCCTCTCAACAGCACCAGCCCGGTGATCAAGCAGCAACACCAGCGCCAACACCAGCGCCAATACACGCGCCAGGACGAGCCCGCTGTGCACCAGCAGCATGGGCCTCTTCTGCTCCCCAAGATCCGCAGCCAAGACAAGGACCAGCCCCTCGACCTGGACCTCGGCCTAGGCCTGGATCTGAATCTCGATCTGGGGCTGGACATGGACCTGGCCATCAACGTCGCCGACCTGGCCTCCGCGGGAAGCTCTGCCATTACCGCCGCTGCAAACATTCCGGGTGGCCGTCAGCCCCGCCGTGCCCGCTCGCTGCCGTCTGCCGGCGTGCAGAAGCGCAAGTACGTGCGCAAGACTTCCACGCCGCCGCGCGTCTTCTCCGCCAGCCAGATGGGCTACATGAACGGTGCGCTGAACAGTGTTGCGGGGCCGGCACCCATGACGGCAACTATAGATCTCACGGTTGATCCGGCTGAGATATCGGTGCTGGCCACCACTACTCCCGCCACTGCGCCGTCCAACAACATGACTACTGACCTGTCGGTGCTGGCGACGGACGACCCGCTTGATCTTGATCTCGGCATTGACCCACTGGCGTTCCAGAGCCGGTCTCTGGGCTACGCCGCCTTGTCCGAGTACAAGTTCCCCTCGACACAGGCGTATTCTCTGCGCGGCAGCTGTAACATGGTCTCCGAGCCTTCACCCCGTAGCCACTCGCCGTCATACTCCGTGTCCCCTGCCCCGCCGTCCACCACCACCACCACCCTCTCGTCCTATCTCATGGCCACCAACCCCGCCGCCTCCCTCGTCCGCACACTCTCCTTGCCCCTACGCGACCCACACACCAAACACTTCTGGTGGGACGTACGCCAGATCCGCCCCTGGTCCGACTTCACCGCCACCACCATCCGCAACCTCCCCGGCGTCGACACTCTCCTCAACTACCCCATCGCCCAATCTCTGCTCCACACTCCCTCCCCCGCCACGCGCCACCCCGAGTCCGAGCCGTCCCTCCACGCCATCTACGCCAGCACCTACCTGCCCAAGCTCAACTCAGCACTGGCGCTCTCCTCCCCCCGCCCGCTGGAGCTCCACGCGCCCGCGCGTCCCGGGCCCAACATGTCGCCCAACGAACTCATCTACACCGCCACGCCATACAGCGGCTCGCCGTCGGCCGAGCTGCTCTTCGGCGGCAAACCGAGCGCACGCGTGGTCGGGCTTGTGCGCGCATTTGACCGCTTCAACACTGCACAGCGCGTCGACGGCAACATTAAACGCGTCGAGTACCTGCGCGGCCTGGCCGCCCTGCACCACGCCATGCGCGAGCACGGCACGCGCTACGGCTTCATCATCACCGAGATCGAGGTCGTGATTGTGCGCAACGGCGCCGAGGCCACCCCGCACTTTGGTTTCCTCGAGGTTGCCAGCGTACCGCTCAACGCCAACGGCAGCAGCAGCAGCAGCGGCTCCAGCTCCAGCTCCAGCTCCAGCTCCAGCTGCAGCGACCACTCCGCTGCCCCCGCTTCCGACAAGCTATCAGCCTGCCTGGCGCTCTGGGGCCTGTGCATGCTAGCAGGCGACGAGCCGATGCCGGGCCACGCACACTGGAAGAGCGAGATTGGCGCGCCGGCCGAGGGCACGCGGCGCAAGGCTATGGCGAGGGACTCGTGGATGCCGCCGCCGCAGCTGGCTGAGAAGCGCGAAGCCAAGCGCGCGCGCGGTTGGGTCCTGCCCGAAGATCCGGTCGGTCGCAAAGAGCTCGGCAAGCGTGGTGTCAAGTATGGCGGCTGTTGAAAGTGGATACCATGGGTGTTGTGGGGAAAGTGGGGCCGGATGCTGGAAGTGGAGGTTCGGGTCTTGATAAGGGAAGGTACGACTATGCCGACTCCACTTGTCGCCGGAGTAGTTACCGGAAGGTAGCTGCGGGGTCTTTTTGTCAAAAACGAGACTTTTCTTATCAGATGTTTCGTGGCTGCGAAGAGGAAGAGGAGGAGGACGAGGAGGAAGAGCGTAGCAGCTTGTACTATTCTTGTTTGTACTGTAATATTCAGCTCACTTCTTAAGTCATGGTTGATGGATTTGTAGACAATTATTTCCCACACTTCGCACTGGATTTCTTGTGTAAAAAAGGCAACCGTTTTTTCTTGGTATCATTTTGTTTTATTATTTAGACAAGGCATGTTTTTAACCCTTGGCAGCACCGGCCTTGAACAGTACAATGTCACCATCTTCGACAACATAATCCTTGCCCTTGGTCATGACCTTGCCCTTGGCACGGACCTCGGATTCATCGCCCAGCTCCTTCAGCACAGTGAAGTTGAAGACGATGGCCTGAATGAAGGTCTTCTCGAAATCAGTGTGAATGACACCGGCAGCCTGGGGCGCCTTGATACCGTTACGGACAGTCCACTGGCGGACCTCGTCAGGGCCAACAGTGAAGAAGGAACCCAGGTTCAGGGCTTTGCGCATTTGCACAATCAGCTTGGGCAGAGCAGACTCGGCGCCGACAGCCTTCTGCTCGGCCACAGACTCCGCCTCAGTCTCGTAGCGGGTGAGGCGTTCCTCGTACGACACGGAGATGGGGATGATGGGGTCGCCGGGGGCGTTGGCCTTGAGCCACTCAGCAATCTTGGGCAGATGCTTGTTCTTTTTGCGGATGTAGTCACGCTCGGAGAGGTTGACCAGGTAGACGACGGGCTTGGCAGTCAGAAGCATGAGGGGGTTGATGACCTCGATCTGTGTTCCATCACGTTAGTGACCATTAAGGTAGATACCAGTGGGGAGGAGGTGGTGGTCAAAAGTGAAGCAACTCCGAAAAAGAAAATCGGGTTTGTAGAAAGGGGCTCAGAGCATAGTTTCGTCTCATGATTGCAATTGCATTCGAAGAGCTGGGTTTATATAGGGCCTTTTGGCCTTTCCTCATCAACGCCAGGGGAAGAAGTTGGGGGTGGGAGATATGTGAAATGGTATGTTTAGGGAAGATCGAGACAGGGAGGAAAAGGTGCTTACCTCCTTGGGGCCCCAAGTGCCCTTGCGGACCTCGTTGCCGTCGACAAGATACTTGAGAATCTTCTCAATAATCTCCTGCTCCTGCTTGGCCTTCTTCTGCTCCAGAGACTGACCACCAACACGGGTCTTCTTCTTCTGGTTCTCAAGGGCCTTCTCGACGAACTCGATATCTTTCAAACGGAGCTCGTCGGAGATAATCTCAAGATCACGGATGGGGTTGACATCACCCTCAACGTGGATGATCTCGGCATCGTCGAAACATCTAACGACCTGGAAGATGGCATCGACAGCACGAATGTGAGACAGGAAAGAGTTACCGAGACCGGCACCAGTGGAGGCACCACGGGTCAGACCGGCAATATCGTACAGGGTCAAGTTAGCGGGAACGCGCGACTTGGGGTTGTACTTGGCGCACAGCCAGTCGTAGCGCTCGTCGGGCACAATAACACGAGCCTCTTCGGGCTCGATAGTAGCATAGGGGAAGTTCTGCGCAGCGGTATGTTAGCCCGTCGCTCCCTATGAGATAGTGAAGGGGCAAGTAGGGGACCGTACAGCCGGGTTACCAAGGTTGGACTTGGTGATAGCTTGGAACAGGGTGGACTTTCCAACGTTGGCGAGACCAACCTAGAGAAGTAGTTAGCAAGGGTTGTAGAGACGGGGAGACAGGAGAGGAGACCAGGAAAGGGCAGGGCTGAGACCAGGTCATAAGACACGAAAAGACTAGAGAGAATACGTACGATACCGGACTTAAGGTTGTTGCCGGGGCGACCCAGCAGGACCTTCTCCTCGACGACGGGCTTTTTGGGGGCCATTTTCTTGGTATTGCCGCGCTTGGCGTATGTGCGAACGGAGCAGACGATGAAGGAGCAAGTTGGAAAGGACGCAGAACGGGCTGCGACTCGCCAAACAAGCGGAGAAGAGAAACACGCGGCAGAGACGAGTGAGGGAGCGATTTTGAACGTCTTGGGTCAAGCTAAGTTGGGGTGAAGCCGGGTCAAGTTTTCAGACCGAGCCAACCTCCAACAAAGAGAGAAACGGAAGGGACAAAGAAGGGGGAAGGGGGAGGGGGCAAGCGGCCTGCGGAGGAGGACCGAGGGGACGCGGCGGGGTTCTATCACACGAATAGAAATGAAGAGGCGAAGAGGAGAAGGGGAGAAGTGGCGATGCTAGCAGCCACTTGCGCGTTCGACAAAAAACAATAAAGTCCTGCCGAAGGGGGGAAAGAAAAGAAGAGGAAGAAGAAGAACAAGAAGAAAAAAGAGAAGAATTTGCAGATGAAATAGGAAAACAATTGCGGCGGGGGGGAAGAAGAGACGACGAAGAATTTTTGAAGCTCCATTTGCTTGGCGGTCTTGAAGTGGGGCATCTGGGCAGAGAGAAGCCCCGCCTGGTGGTTGCACGTGACGGTGCACGTGATGCGGGAGGTGAGGGGAAGCTTGTGGGGCTTCTAGCTGGCTGGAGACGTTTTGCAGTGGGCTTTGCAGCGGGCCTTGCAGCGGACTTTACATCACACACTGAGCAGAACGAGAACAGGCAGCACAAGTACAAATACAGCAAGCAGGGGGGGAAAAAGAGAAAAGAAAAGCAGGACGGGGTCCCTTGATAGATAAGCGAGAACAGGCCAAGCCAAGCCAAACCAAACCAAGGCCGGAAAAACAACGACCGGCCGAGCGTGAGCGTGAAACATGGGCTACAGAAGTTCAAACAACAGCAGCAACCCTTATTCGGCAGACCAGACAGCATCAAACCCTAACGACAGCCTACTACTTATCTCGATGCGCTACTCGCTTGCTTCTATGATGTCTTTGTGTTTCTCTTTTCAACATCAGCGGACTTTTCTTTTCTTTATTTTCTGTCCTTTTCCTGTCCTTATGTACTTTGGCTTCTGTACTTTTCTCTTGCAGGCCCAGGGTTGCTGATTAAGAGACATCAGCCGACACCATTTTGCCTCGTCTTTAGCGGCGCTCGCTGTGAACCTTGAAGAGAGTTCTTGCTGCGTCTTTTCTTATCTTTTATATTCAACTATTTATTTATTTATTATTATCCTTTTTTTTTTCTTTTTTTCTTTCTTCTCGTCATCTTCACTCTGCATTCTCATCTTCATTTGCCGCCGCATTTCTTACGCTTCCATACTTTTGCGACTCCGCCACCGCCGCTTCTTCTCCATATTGTATCTACGCCTCACTGCCGGCTCTTCAGCCGCTTGCTCTCCCTTCAATTACCACTCAAACCACCACGAAACGAAAACAACACCAGCCATGGCTTCGCAGCAAGGCCCGCGGCGGTCCATGATGTCGCATCGCTCGACGCTTTCGCTGCAGAAGACGGAAATCACCATTCACGTCTATGATCTGCTTCCTGTGAGTCCCTCCCCGTTGCTTGCCACTCTCTGCCCCCCGCCGCTGTCTGCCCGCCAAGCCAAGCCAAGCCAAGGGAATCAATCAAAACCTTAACCACAACGATCCATGACGTCGCCGCCATTTAGAGCTTGCATATACTGACAGCCATCCTCCCTTCTGCCACTAGCCCGGCCGCCTCTCCTCCGTCCTATGGACCTTTGGAACGTCCATGCTCCACTCTGGCATCGTCATCAACGGTCGCGAATACGCCTACGGCGGCCACCAGAAGCGCGGTATGACCGGCGTCTACTGGACACACCCCAAGACTCTGCCGCCCGGCGGCACCTTTCGCTGTGAGATTCTGCACGGCTTTACTCTGGCCACCAGCGCTGAAATCGATGCCGTGCTAAAGGAAGCGTCGCAAAGGTTTCTGGGCCCCAGCTATAACATCCTCACCAAGAACTGCAACCACTTCACGGCCTACCTAGTGGAAAAGCTCACGGGAAGCCCAGGCCCGGCCTGGCTGAATCGCGCCGCAAGTATCGGCCTGACTTTGCCGTGTCTGGTGCCCCGCGAGTGGCTGGAAAACCCAGACTTTGACTCGGACGAGGCTATTTCGCTGGACCACGAAATAGAAGAAGAGGGAGTAAATGACGACGACGACGACGACATTGACGACGACGAGGAACACGAACATGATGCTGCTACAGCCGAGTCAGTCATGGGCGACGACGAGTATGCCGATGAGAGTTCGCGCATGCTTCTACCGTCCACTCGACGTTGATGTACGGCCGTGGCCGCCAAATCTCTCCCCCCCCCTCCCCAAAAAATATTGGTGTAGCCGGTGTTGACCTCTTTTCTTTTTCTGCTTTTGCATCTATTATTCTAGTCCTTTGTTGGCGTTGGGGTGGGATATCCGGTGTCGGCGTCTTTCTTTCTTCCCTTTTGAACTTGCGCACGATTGATACCAATGAGGCTGACCGCCTTGCTGCTTTTCCACAACAACATCATGTACATACATACGTACATACAATGCTGCCGCTCTGTGGGCTTTCTTATCAAGCCCAGCAGCTCATGACATACAGCGCCGCGCATAGTTTGACCACACAGCCGAGGCCACAGTCGTACACTACAGTACGCAAGCAATTACACAACAGTTAGCCTTCCATACATATGAAGCACGGCCCAGCTGGCCAGTCATGCATGACACAATAGTCCGATTTCATCAATTTCTGGTTTTCTTTCCATTGCAGGTCTTGTCTCAAGACAGACCTATACAAAGTACAATAATGGTACACATCAAGGCCTATCGCACATATGGCCAGTTAGCCATAGCACCCGTAGAAACCTTTAGAAACAATCAACGGCCGTAGCATTGCATAATAGAAAGCCACAATCACTGCCGGCGCCTCCAAAACTAGCACTGTTCCTGTCTCGCCTCTGGCCTCTCACCTCGTCTCTTTGCCCATCGGGCTCCTTAGATACGGCGAGGATTCTTGCTGCGCGTACCACCAAACTTGATCTTGGTCGCATCAGCCACTCTTCGAATCTTGTCAGCAAGCAGCTTTCCTTCCTGGCCCAGCAGGACCTTGGTAGCAGCCTCTCGGCCGGCACCAAAGCCCTTGAGGATGATTTCGAGGTTGTTGATCTTCTCTTGCCAGCCCTCGTGGTACAGGCGCTCTAGGACGTAAGCCGTCAGCTGGTAGGCAGCGTCGTAGTTTTTGCGGCGCGATTTGCGGATGCCAATGTTGCCGCAGCTCATGGAGATGATGGGGTTGCGGTTGGGCCGCGTGACGGTGATGTGCGTGTTGTGTTTGTGGGAGTAGATGTGGAAGTGGTACGGCTCGAGCGTGTCGTCCTCGCCGGCCTTGGCATCGGTCAGTGGCGTGTCTGCATCCTGCACGTGGGTGCTGTTGGTCTTGCCGCCGACGCCAAACAGCGTGTTGCTGAGATGGCGCATGCCAGTAACCGGGGATGCTGCGGGGGCTGCAGGGTCATTGTCTTTCGAGCTCGGGTACAGGTGGGCCAACGGCGAGGACAGCGCCGACGAAGCTGAGGCTGAAGCTGAGGTTGAAGCGGGACTGGGTGTCTCGGAGGCTGTGTTGGCTGTGGTGTCGACAGAGTCGGAGGATGCAGCGGACGGCGTGGGCGAGTCAGCGGCAGCGGCAGCAGGGCTGGTGGTAGTAGGCGACTCCGGGGGCCGCTGTGTTTCGTCGGCGCGCCGAATCGAGGAGGACGACAAGGGACGGGCCAGGTGCACAGCAGGCGAGGCCACGGCGGGGCGGAAGACCAACGGGGCGCAAACCACGCGCTGCAGGGTCACCGGCCGTGCTAGCATCCGGCTGCAGAAGAGAGCGCTCATTGCGGACTTGACTAGGAGCGTACAAACAAGGCGGGCGAGGGAGGAATGAGGGGTGAAGGCAGAACAATGGAGAGAGAGAGAGAGAGAGAGAGAGAGAGAAAGCAATACGCCCGAAGCCTCGAGTGGATGGCTGGAAATGAGGGCTTTTTCGTTTCGCTTGAACCACGGCGAGCTGGCAAGCAACGGCAACACGCAAGACACACACAAAGCTTGCGCTGCTTCGGATCGTGAAAATTGCCTGGGCCAAAGTTGTGGTAGCACCAAGGTGGGCTGAGTTTTTGGCGTGCGGCTAAAGCCCGGCTAAACACCACAAAGGCCCGGCGGTGCTAGAATTTTCGGCGTTGGCGTTCTTATTTTTCCTTGTATTTTTTTTTCCATTTCTTTTTATTTTTTTATTTTTTATTTTTTATTTCTTTTCTGCCTTTTCTTTTCTTTGATTTTCTTTTCCGTCCGTCTTTTTCGTGTGGCTTGTGTCAAAGCAGACTCGACGGCGTTTTACTCGGCGTACCGTTGAAGCATTATCGGATCATTGGCTGCGGATTGCGAGCCTATTTTTTCTTTCTTCCTTTTTTTTTGTCTCTTTTTTTTATTTCGTTTTATTTCTGTTTCTCTGGCCTTCACCGGTTCTCTCGTGCCCCTCCATCCATCCATCAACCTCTCCTCTATCACAACCCACAACCCACAACCTCCCGACATTCACCCTCTTATCGTACCCGCCCGCTCTCCAGCCACCATGCAAAGAATAGCTGGCTCGAGGCACTCGGCGCTCTGCAGAGTCGCCGCTTCGGCTGCCACCGCGGCTCCCAGAATCTCGACCTCGGCCACACTATCACAGCTCTCTTCCTCCCCCGCTGCGACTCGGTCTTTCTCGTCCCGTATCACATCGCCATTCGTGCCCAAGTTTCTTGGCTGCCAGACCAGACAATTGCACATGACGAACCGTTGCCTGCAGGACGACAAGAAGGACAACAAAGACGACCAGAAAGACGAGCCCAAAGACAACCAGAAAGACGAGCCCAAAGACAACCAGAAAGACGAGCCCAAAGACGACCAGAAACAAGAGAAAAAGGAAGACCTTCCCCCGCCGCCGCCCCACGGCGACAAGACACCGTGGGAGGTTTTCCGCGAGACCATGCAGGCCGAGTTTCAAAAGTCGCAAGAGTGGAACGAGTCCACCAAGGCTCTTGCCTCCTCCGCCCAAGAGTTCACCGAAAGCGAGTCGGTCCGCAAAGCCCGCGAGGCCTATGAAAAGTCAACCGGCGCCGTCAGCTCCGTCGCCTCCTCCGCCGTCCGTACCACTGCCACTGCTATCGGCAAGGGCGCCCAGTGGACCTGGGAAACCCCCGTTGTCAAGGGCGCCCGTGTTGCCGCCAACGTCACCGGCGACGCTCTGGACAAGGCCACCAAGCCCATTCGTGACACCGAGGCCTACAAGAACGTCAAGGAGGTCATTGACGATGGCAGCAGTGCAAGATACGGCGGCTGGGTGGAGAAGGAGGAGCGTCGCAAGCGGAGAGCGGCTCAGATGGCCAAGAACCCCGCGGCCGGCGAAGTTCTGCAAGAGAACCCCGAGTAAGTTTTGAAAATAAATGCCGGGACTGAAAGAATAAAGACAAGAGGAAGGCGAGAAGAAGACAGAAACAAAAAAACAAAAAAAAAACAAGAGGACATCTTCCAGTAACACTCATACTGACTACTTCTCTGCAGTGCCGGCACCAACGTCACCCTCCACAAAGACTCGGCCTGGAAAGAGTCATGGCGCGAGTTCCGCGACAGCAGCCCCGTGGTCCAGAGCTTCTTCAACATGAACAAGGCGTATCAAGAATCCGAGAACCCGCTCATCAGCACCGCACGCAGCATCACCGACACCATTGCCGGCTTCTTCGCCGAGAACGAGCAGGCACTTGTAATCAAGAAGTTCAAGCAGATGGACCCCAACTTCCGCATAGAGCCGTTCCTTGAAGAGCTGCGCGACTACATCCTGCCCGAAGTGCTCGACGCCTACGTCAAGGGCGACGTCGCCACGCTTAAGGAGTGGCTTTCGGCCGCCCAATTCTCCGTCTACGAGGCCCTGACCAAGCAGTACTTGACCATGGGCATGAAGTCGGACGGCCGCATCCTCGACATCCGCAATGTCGATGTGCTCAAGGCCCGCATGCTGGATCCCGGCGAGGTCCCCGTCTTCATCATCACCTGCCGCACGCAGGAGGTCCATGTCTACCGCAACGCCAAGACTAACAAGCTGGCTGCCGGCATGGAGGACAAGGTGCAGCTGGTCACATACGCCATTGGCATCACGCGCACGCCCGAAGACGTGAACAACCCCGAGACTCGCGGCTGGAGAATCATTGAGATGCAGAAGAGTGGACGCGACTGGTACTAGACGACTGCAGCCGAGGAGTGGCCGACCACAAGCGTGGGCACTCATGTATATTTCCTGTACAACATTTTCTGTTTTTTTTTTATTGTGTTTGCGTTTACCGCTGTTTATCGTCCTCGTCTGTTTTGTCTATTCTTTCTTCGGTGGCCTGTGTTCCCTGTGTCCCTGTGTATCCCATCACTGTGCTGGCCTCCGTGCTCACGCCGCCACGGCCACAAAAAGAAAAAGAAGGAAAGGGGCCAAGGAGACAAGACGGAAGAGGAGAGAAAGAGAGAGAGAGAGACAGCCCTGTACTTTTATCTTTGCCGGCTCTGGACGAGCCGTCTTGGAACTTGGTGTTTAGTGTCGCTGTTATGTCACAGGATAATGATGTTATTCTACGCGGCTAGCATATATACGATCACATGCATGAGGAGAGCAGCAGTGGTAGTTGAAAAGGCCATGGCTAGAAATGAAATGGTATCTGTAAGAGAATAAACAAGGTGCAACATGACTATAAAGATCAACGCAAATAGCAAAAGTAGAGCTAGCAAGGATTCAAGTGGGCGAACGATCAACACTGGCATTGTATTTGTCCATTTCTTTGCGGCATGCTATTTGATTCAAGATCCCCCTTGGACACACTGCACGCTGTAGCAGCTCACAACTGCGTCGACCATGCCCTAGACGGCCCAGGCAGCTGGAGCCACCGCCTCACTTGTTGTAGAAAGCGTGGGGAGCCTTGGGGGTCCGGAACGCCTGGGAAGGATAGGCAGAGGCCGGATTGGAAGTAGTGGTGGGGATAACAGACGAGAAAAAGCTGGTGGAAAAAGGAGCATAACCTGGAGGAGCGACAGTGCGGGTGGCAGAGTAGGCGTAAGGGGGGAAAGGGCCTGAGTCGGTCTTAACGGGAGCATAACCCGAGGAAGCCACGACACCGGTGCCAAAGGGGCTAGCGGGCTTCTTGTGGTGTCCATAAGGCGAAGAGGAGTTGAAGGTGGTGCCGATATCACCGAATCTGATATTGGAGAAGATGATATTGCTGTCGCCGACAGAGACCCGGAGATCAGCAGGGTTGCCAGATGTGGGAGAGCAAGGACCCCGGACAGCGCCGGGGAGCGTGGAGTCGGCGGGCAGAGTAGAGTCCAGCCAGTGCATGTAGGAGACGCTGTCATCCCAGATGGATATGGCCAGAGACATGCCCTGCTCTAGAGCAGTGCCCATCTGGGCCAAGCCGCCCTTGTCGCCAAAGGAATTGAAGGCGTTGAAAGTGGTGGCCTTGGCGGAGCAGAGGTCATCGGTGATTGAGTTGCCGGTAATGCCTGGGATGAGGGACTCGGCGTTCTCATAGGGCACGCCGTCCTGTTCATAGAAGCGTTTAACGTCGACCAGCTTGCCGTCGGGGCCCTTGATAAACTGGGTCACTACAGTTATTTTCTTGGTAGAATCAATTGTTTTTCCGGGGCCGTAGAATTCGGTATCACCCAAGCGGTAGGGGTTGTAGTCACAGCCATCGGGGTCGCAAACACCCAAGTAGCGGTCGTCGGAGTGGGCGCCGCCGCAGTCGTTGCCGTGGCAGGCCATGTGGCCAATGACCGTGCAAGGGTGAGGAGTGTAGGCCGTGGCCATCTTGTTGGCCTCCCAGATATCCATCTCGGAGCAGCAGGAGCCCAGGCTGCCAAGGACGCCGTCCATGTTTTCGTTGTTGGCCACGCCATTGACGAATTTGATGTCACGGGGGCATTGCGCATCGCAGTAGCCGGTGCCGTACTTGGCACCAGCCTTGTTGTTGGGGTGCTTGGCCTTGCCGCCATCCTTATCCATCTGTTATGCGGGGAAAAGAAGAGTGTTGTTAGTATGCAGTCACGTTGTCGCGGATCAAGACATGAGTTACTTGCAGAGACAAAGTACAGGGCACCGTTCAGACCACAGCCCAGGTTAGAGACATCGACGTCAAAGGTGAACTCCTTGCCAAGCAGATTGAAGATTTGGTACTCGTCTTCGTTGGCCATCAAGTACACGCGCGAGCCGATGGTTTTGCCATCGGGGCCATCGGTGACGTAGCCGAGCTTCAGAGAGTTGTCGGAAGTGGTGACACCGTAGGTCTCGGCGTAGCTGGCGCCGTCGAGGCAGCACTTTTGGGCGCATGCGGTGCCGTTAGTGCAAATGTCAGCCCAGCTGTCGCCATTGTGGCAGCTGTTGTTGTTGTCAAGCTCGTGGATCCAGCGCCAGTTGGAATCGAGAGTGACAGAGCCCTTGACGGGGGTACAGCCGGCGTAAGAGCATTGCTGCCAGTCCATCGAAGGGTGAATCTCGGGAGTGAAAGAGCAGGCCTGCTGGGCGCGCGCGGCGACCACGAGAGCCGCGAGAACAGAGATCTTGTGGCCGTGCATGCTTGCAAAGAGAAAAAAAAAGGGTGAGGGAGACAAGACAAGAAAGAATAGTCTGACGTCGCGACGTGGCAGAGCGAGTGACTAGGGTTGGAGCAGGAGTCGAGTGACGATATGAAGGGAGAGTGTATTGATCAGGATTAACCAGTGTGTGAGAGTAAAGAAGGGAGACTATATCTAAGGAGACCCTGTGAAAGGAGAGGAAGAGAGAGATTGTGTGTGCATGTGTGTGCTGGTGAAGAAGAAGAAGAAGGAGAGTAGCAAGATAATCAAAAAGGCAGTCCCGTGGGTGGGAACTGCCGGTACATATATCTAGGCAGCATGTAACGACACAGCACAAACTCCCGCATGATTTGTTTCTCTGCTGGCAGACACTCCCCGCTGTCGGCTGCTACCTGGCCAGATCTGTTCAAGGCGTTCTTTCTATGGTGTGGTGATCGAAGGCAGAGTGTACCGGCCGGTGAGCTGCGGTTGAGCACCCTTATGGAGAGAGAGATTCCATATCCACAAGCAAGTGGCGTCAAGCCGATCTGGGTTGCACTGACTGCTGTGACTGCGATGTACACAGCAATCAGAAATTGCAATGGTGATCTTTATTGATGCTGCATGCCTGTGCAGTTTTGACTGACTGGTGCGCTCAGTCGAGGGCTGTGTCATCTCACTGTCACGCCGTCGATGAATACATTTTAAATGGTGAAAACGATCACGAGCCATGCCGGCCAACGGCTGGCGGCTTCATTGTGTCATATTGGGGCGTGTTGAGGGATTCAGTTGGTAGCATTGATCGACGATAGATGCATGGCTGTTCCAAGTTCACTGACGTAAACAGAGTAAGACGAGAGCCGGGGATTTGTGGATGGCAGGCCCACAAGTAGGGCTGCTTCTTAGAAAAAAAGGGGTGTGAAGATAGTTCTGTGGCTGGTCCTTGCCAGCGCCACAAGTGTGGCGTCAGGGAGCACGGTGGAAGCACCGGCAGTGGTTCTTGATTCTTCTCAACTCTTAACTCCGACACTCATCAGCCGAGAACATCCTTGCCGTGAGCAACATGTGAACTGGCCAAGTAACACAGCACAGAGACCTTGATGCTATCAGGTTTGGTCGTCCCTCAGGCTCTGCACGCACTGCGATAACATGTTGGCCCCGTCAAACCAACGCCTCTATCCCTACTGACCGCGTTCAAGCTGTGTGGTGATCAAATCCATTGTATTTGTACTTGCAACTGCCTGGGCCTCAACCCAGGAACAACCGTGATTTGCAAGCCTCCGAAGCGCCGCCCAAGACCCAATAGCAACAGGAAAGAAAGCAGGAGAAACTAACGCCGGTATCACGCTCAAAACATCTCTACAGAGAGAGAGTCGTACAGTCATGGAAACGCGGACCCAGAAATACCATGCGCACTACAGCGTAGGGACATGCAAGACACGGCCTCGGGGAGCCGTGAAGCACGCAGGGCGGGTCACAGTATCATAGGCTGCGCCCAGTCCCCGCGCCACCCGTCTTTTCACTGGTCCCAAAATCATACCAGGCGCGCATCAGCTAAGTGCAGATTCTTCATCTGGCGCGGCAAATCGTGATCGCGCTCGTAGCAAAGCCCGCAGTTATTGCACAGCGTCTAGACGTAACATGTTAGCAAACAAGCCCAATACACCCCAACAGACAAGAAACAGAAAGACACAGTCTGCACGCACCTTTGCTCCTGCCGGCCCGTCCCGGACTGCCCACACACTCGACCCCCACACGCGGCAGTGCGAGCACCGCCATGTGGCGCGCTCGGCATCCGTCATTGCCAGCGCATACCCACCATCGGGCGTGCCGCGCCCGCTAGGCGACAGGCTGCGGAAGCGGCGCTTCTTCTTGGTGCGCTCGCCGCGGCCCATGCGCTCTTCCTCAGCCTCGACCACAGCGCTGAAGCCCGAGAACGGCACTGCCACGGCTGATCCCGTGTTGTTGCTGAAGCGTGCTGTCTCGCGGCGCAGGCGCCGCAGCTGGCGTTCGCGATCGCCTTCGCGCTTCTCAATCTCTTCTTTGGTGAGATATTCGATCCGGGGCTCCCATGCCTCAGCCAGATGCTCCGGGTCGTAGCGCCAGCCGGCTATCGTGTCGGGCGCGGCGTCGTTGTTATGTTGCTGCGCGCCCCAGCCGTTGGATTCGCAGGCCTCTTTTTTAAGCTTGAGCACGGCTTCATAGATGGCATGCGTCAGTGCCGGGATCCATTCACCTGTCAGGCCTAGGTCGGCGCAGGTTTGCTTGGCAAAGACTTCGGCAGTGCCAGGTGGATGTGAGAGAGACCACTCAAACCGATCCGTGTACAGCACCGTTGATAATATCAAGGAGATAGATATGATGCAGCGGTACGTGTCGTCGGGGTTGAACTCGTCGTCATCGGGTGTAATCATGACGGCGTCGGCTGCTACCTGGGGCGTTGCGCTGGCACTTTGGTTCTGCGGTTGGCTCTGGCCGCGTACTCCCCGTCCTGGCGCAGGAGGTTGCGCGGGGGCTGAGGCAGAGCCAGGAGCAGCGGCAATCTGCTGTGAGCGGTACAGAGGGTGGAGCGCAACGCCGGCATACTCCTCCAGCTGCGTACGGATTTGGCGGCTGATTTCAGCCACCATGTGTTGCCGGTTTGGTAAATCCAGATCCATAGCCAGGGTTTGCGCAAACTGGTCTGTCGTAATGAGCGTTTCGTGGAGGTTCCACAGGAAGAAGTCGCGCAGTTTGTAGGGCGGCGTAGGCTCCTGTGGCCGGAACTGCGGCAGCGTCATGTCTAGGCCGCCATGCATGTTGGGCATGACGGGGAACGGCCGATCGGGGGTGTATGAGGGAATGTCAATGTCGATGCGGATCGGAATGAGTGTAAGCGGTAGAGCAGCCTGCGACGCATTCTGCTGGTCTGTTCTGATGGAGCGGTGGCGCGTCCAATCGCGCCAGATGGGCTGTACGTCGACAGGCGTCTCGGTTTCCTTTCCCACAATGTCGGACCAATCCTGTTTGCCAGCCGATGCGTCGTCCAGTTGCTGCTGCTGCTGCTGTGCGCGCGTGGAGCGCAGAGCATTGCCACGTCGGCGCGGGTTGTCGGACTCGTCGTCGAGGTCATCGTAGCCGTCTTCGGCGTAGTTGATTATCGTGGTTCCGCGCTTCGTTGTCCGCGAGGACCCCGCAACGGCTGTGGCGGATGGGAAGAAGGGCGTGAGGAGCGAGTTGTTGTAGGCGCGCAGGCGCGGCGCGTACGAGGACACAAAGGCCTGTGGTTGGAGTTGTTCGGCCATGGCGAGTTGTGTGTCTGTGTCTTGGCGGCGGGTGCTGTTGTGTGGGTGGCACCGATCACGGTTGATATGCAGCTCAAGCAGAAGCGAGGCCTAGCAGGTGGATTGCTACTCTGTGTTCTGCTGGGGCAGCCGGCGGGAGCTAACAGTTCACAGCTTTAAAGACAGCCAGAACTAGCCTTGCGATGAGGCTGTCGTGATAGCAACTAGCAGCCAGAAATGGGGTAAAATCGTGGGGCTGCTGCACAGAATCAGGCAAAAAATTAGGCAGATTAAAGTGCGCTGCTAAATTCAGCCGAATATCAAGACTGCACGTAACTCTGCGATTTCCCGTGATCGTTTTCAGGGCTTTGTTTGGGTATCGTTGCTTCGTCAATAAGGAAGCTTTCGCCTTTGGAGTTTGCGCGTTATAGCTGGTCTCTTTTTTTTCCTCAGCGTGAGAATCGCGTTGGCAAAGCTCAGGTTGGAAACAGGGTCCCACTTTAGACGCCACACGCGACACAAGGGTGTGTGGCTGAGCTGGGCGGGCTTGGCATGGCGTTAACCCTGTATCCTTGCTGCTAACCCTGGTAGGGTGCTGGACGACAGTTGTGTTGGGTGAGTCTGCAATCAATGGAATGCCTTTGATGTCGAGTGCCACGTCAACCAGACAAAAGGAACCGTCCTTTTCGGCTAACGTGAAACTTGAATCACTGGCTAGATAATTAAATCCTAAGATCCATTGATTCCAGCCAATCTTATGTCACCAATTTACATTCAAGCGATAGATAGCCCTCGAGTGTGTACAAAACATACAATGTGAGTTAGCCCCACTAAATAAACATTGTGTAACATAGCTGTGAATTGTGCAACTATTCTTGTGCTACTTGGCCCAACCTCACCTGGGATAGAATGAGCATCCGACCTTAGAGTTGACGGGACGCCTTTCTTTGCACATCTGACTCAGCAGTCTCTCCATTCTCAAGCTCTTGAAAAATCCCGCCAATATGCACACTACCAAACTAACCTTGGCCAAAAGATCCTCGGGTAAACTCCCCATCGTAGCTCTATCTAAGTTACCCTAAAATACGTCTAGATTCTCTTCTTCCTCGTCCTCATATTTGTATTCGTCTTCATCCACACTCGAAGAGCTCTCACCCACGTATTCCTCGTCCTAATCTATCCCAGGGTCATCCTCAGCTTCGAAATCCATAGGCACGTTTCGTACCACCCCACGCCGTGTGACAACCACTTTTCCGTGCTCGTCGGAGCCAGCGTTTTTACCTCCGAGTACCTGAGCTGCCGGAGAATGTGTCTCTTCAGCGCCGATATCCAGGTCATTTTTGTACTTGATCTTTTTCAGTGGTCTTGTTCTCTGATCTAAGGCAGAGATGTCGTTGTGTTCGGCTCCTGAAGAGATCTCCCCAGGACCACGTTTTCTACCCTTAGCCCCAGACGTGACCGGGGGGAAGTCTGTCATGATGTCATCGTCCTCATTCTTGACTAGAACAAAGTCATCCATATCAATACCCCCATCCTTGGTTGCATCGATATTGGCCTCTGCTGGTAAACCGATACCCAAAGGAACTTGGATATCAGACTGCACCGCCAGAACAAGTTCATTTTCAAAGTCAGACCGTGTGAAGATGCGTGTGTTCAGCACAGCACCCATGTGACTATGCTGGATGTTGGAATTTCCACGCCTCATAGTCATAACCTGTCGGAAGAACGAAACGATGCTCTCAGTAAAGCTGCTTCCACCGCCAATCTCGCCTTCCGCATCGTGATCAATAAAGCTATCGATGGCTATCTTCTCGCCCTTACGGGACGGTCGAGTTGGCAGACGCCCAAATATTCATCAAAGCTTGAGAGATAAAGCTGGCCAGCGAATAGGTTCAATTCCATGATCAGATTTGGGGCGACCGCTTTGGTCATGGGTAGCATATTTGGAGGCTTTGCGGTGGCTGAGACGACAAATAGGTCAAGATTATCGAGTGAGGATAGGCCATGGTTGATGCGTGGCGCATACAAATGCAGCGAGACCTTACCCGACGAGGCCTTGACCGGGTTTATTGCCCTTTCAGCCTCGTATGGACTAATGATCAAGATCTCGGGAAGCTTGGAGCTATTTTGATTTCTGTGGTGTGTTGTGGCCAAAATCCAATTGACATCGCGGAGATATACATCCTGAACAGAGACCCGTAGAACCCTTTGACTAATACGAACTGTAATGTTAATGTCTGCTGAGACAGAAATGTTACACCTAACCTGTTCGACTGGATAAAACTGGTTTGCCGAGGTAAAGGAAAAAGCTCGGAAAGTTTTGGGGACCAGTTGGCATCCTGAGAGGGTGCCTGAATTGATGAAATTAGTGACGCCCGGATTGTGTTGGTGTGTTTCTGCATCAATCGGCGGAGGCCGCTGAATTTCTCGCTCTTGTTCGATCTCTGGCGCCAACTCCCGTTCCTGTTCTTCGTTCAACATTGAAAAGTTGACTCCATGGCTTTCAAACTCCTGAAACTGTTTGGAGATCTGATGGTCTTCAGGAAATCCAAAATGCAAAACCCTACTACCCCTTGGACCACAAGAGACAGAAGGGTGATAGCGTTCTTGAAGAGTCTGTATTTCGGCCTCGAGAAAACCTTTTGCAATATCAGTAGTCATTTGTTTATTGTTGGTGTTCCACGTTTCATTCCACTGCTTCAAGTTGCGGCGGTGGCGGAAGCCTTGTGTTGCCCACAGATGAACGCCTTCGGAAATGAAGTTCTATGTTTTCTGGATGCACTACGTGATAATCTCGAGCACCGTTGGTGGAATTTGCTGAAGAGCTGGATTCTCTTTGTGCTTCACGATCTTGTTTTTGATATCATCGGGCACGTAAAAGATTACAGACTGGCCCTGGCCCAATTTGCGCATGCGCATACAAGCTATGGTGAGAAATGTTAGATAGATTTGGAAAGTAAAGGCTGACCAGGGGAACATACCTTGTGTAAGCCGGTCCTTTGTTAGCCTAGCACCCAAAGTTATTGCTGCTCTGTAGTTACTAGGAAGTTTCAAATCAGTTCCACGCGTGTGAGCCTCGTCCAAAAAAACGAGGCAAACATCTAGCTGCGTAGCAAAGTGCAAAGTTTGCAGCGGCTCAATGATGCCTTGACGGTTAATGACGCAATGTTCATCCTTCGCGTTCAAGTAAACTACTGCCTGTGTCTGGACACTAGTAGCTATCATGGATAACCACTCTCTGACAACACCTTCGTTGTCTAGGTCCAAGATTTGAGCCCCGACGTCCAAGATAACTCTGACGGGGGGATCCATTTCTACGATGAATCTCAGCAAAAGCGTGGCATCGGAAGCTGCTTCGCTTGGCCTTTTCCGCGGCATCACGTGGACACCGGTCTCGGGACGCAGCAGGTAGCTCAACACCAGGGCATTAGTACCCTTGAGCTCCTTGCGATCGTGCTGTGCAATGTCGAGCGGCAAAAGATCCTGTGAGTCATTGGTAACGCTGAAACCTGTGGTTGGATTATCTTTGATTTCGCTGAGATCCCAACCAGAGGCAGAAACACGCTCTGGAAATTAGCGCATTTCTCTGGGAAACACGAGAGTACCTAAGAAGAAGTCGATGATTGCCTTGGAGTATTTCAAGTGAGGGAAGACAAAGTTGACACACTGCGATTTGTCCTCCAAGTTGACACCTGAAAGATTACGGAAGGACTCTGGAAGACCAGTGAGCTTTTCGGTCCAAAGCGTATAGATACTTTCCGGTTCGTCTCCATTTTTCAGCTTATTGAAACACTGAAACAGCTCACGATCGCTCAGGCCGCTGTAGTAGTAACTAAGCGAAGTCAAAATCATCACCACATCAGGATGACTAAACTCGGCGCGGGCCGAGGGACTATCTTTGGCGCGATAAGGCACAGCTAAGCGAGTCTCGGGCTTTCGGAATGGATCAAGGCCATAGTCAACTCTCCAGCGTTTCTTCATGAGACCAAACGACAGAATGCCCAAGGCAAGGAGGCCACGAAGCAGAAGCAGAGCTCCCATTATTTGCTGAATGTATTTTCCGTTGAAAAAAGCCTTTTCGATTTCAACAACAGGCGTACCGTAGATGGCGGGGTCCAACATGTATCTTTTGACTGTTTCACGCAACTCGGCAGGTTGTGTTATCACAGAGAAGCCCGGAATGCCCTTTTGGCAGATGTCTTCGGCAATCTTCTCAACCAACAGTTGCATAGCCGCTGTATCAAGAACACGCACACGCGGGAAGGATCCAGCCCTGTCGTGGGCAATCTGTATACTCTAGGGGAGCAGCTGCTGAATGATCCTGGCATGGAGTGCCACGAGTTCGAAAACCTATACATGGCCGGAATCGTGGCTGGTGAAGCCGATCGAAAACAAAAATGCGCCTTTCGGTTCGGTAGTTGTCGTAGGTGGCGGCCATGGTGGTGAAAAGCGTGCTGGCTCTGTCCTTGCAAACTGCCTCGAGGGCCTCTGCATTCTTAAGAATAACGGCAAAGTCATCTTGGTTGACCAATCCTAAGCGGATCTTTTCATCGATCAACCGAGTCTTGGGAGGCGTGAGCGGTGTAGAACAGAGGCTAGCAACACTCTCTTCAAGTCTCTAGATGTAGTCTTTGTGATGCTTGCTTTTGGCAAGGCCTTTGAGGACATCAACTAGTTCATTCAGCTCCTCCTCTTTCTCGGATTGCATCGATGATTGACTCGCACCCGCGTGGGACTCGCTACTATTGAACTCGTAGGGTAAAGGGGGAGCTTCCGTAGGCGTTAGTTGGAAGACTTCACTTGATAATACCATGGACCGAACTGCCGGTTCAGGGTCATCTCTGAAAGAGACACCAAGATTGAACGGAATACTCGGCAATGGCGGCTTGGTATCCGGGATGTTTCTCTCGAGCTTTTTCTGCCCATCTTTAAGGCAGTTCAGAAGACCCTGATTCTCGTTCCAACATCTGAAGATGGCTTTTAACTTGCCAGCAAGCATTTCAGCGTCAAACCACTCTTTTCAATCACCGGGCTGGAGCGTTGGATTGAGGGTGGGAAACTGACTCTGGAGAAGCTCAATCAGGGAGCTCTCATGCCCAAGTTGTGCCTTTTTGGCCAAATCTTTCAGCTTGGACTTTGTCATCTTCCGGAAGTTTTGGCCCTGCAGCTGACGACAATCAAGAGCCTGTAAACGGGCAGATTGGAGGGCTTCCTAGACTACCGTGCGATCGAAAGTATGACCATTGTGTAGAGCAAACTCTTCGGCGGTGGGAAAACACGGAAACACTCGAGGCTGTCGCCACACTTCTATACACAGCTTTATGAAGTCAGGAACTTTGTCCTTGTTGAATGTGACCGTGCCAACCCACATCATCATCTCAAACGTATTCGGCTTGCGGCTGGACTGTCCTGAGAGCGACATGAGCATTGAAGGTAGAATTTCCAGACACCGACAATGATCTTCGATATGGCACTCATCGTATTGTAAAAAGTGTGCAGGAAGTTGGTGGCCAGGTCCGTGTATTTTCTGGAGTTTAGCCAGAGCCGAATACACGTTGGTAACAATATTGGCAAACTCGCTCTGGGAAACAAGGCTTTTCAATCTCGGTTGATCAAGTACTTGTCGTGATCTGGCATAGTGACTACCAAGTCACTGTTTTGAAATACACCCTGGAGATTTGTGCATGTTTGGACAATCTTAGAAACAGCATCGTAAAAGCCTTCATGCTGCGCGAGAAATCCAAGCCCAGAATGCCATTTTACAGACTGGATTTTCTTCCCGCTTTCCGTGCAGAACGCCCTCGTCGGTGTCAACTGAGAAAGCTTGACTAGGAGTACACTCACTGGCTGCGAGATGTTGGTCATGGAACGGAGTGCAGCTGAGCCAAGAATTTTGAGAGCCTGCTCAGTTCCAGTAATGCCGGTTAGCTTGTCGGGAACACAGAAGCTTGTCAAGGCATGCATACAGCAGAGATACAGCATGCTGTGGAAATCGCCATTGTCCACAAGTCGACAGAGAGTGTGGTCGACATCATAGGCATGGACCTTCAGCGGCCCTTCAGATTTGATGAGGACGCGGGTATAGCCTGAACTGGTGGCTTGGAAAATCAGTTCATCGTTTTCCAACAATAGAACTTTGAGGCAAGATGAATCGTCCAAGGCACACAGAGTGAGTTTGCTATCAAGGCCATATAAAGTCCCTATATTCAGCTCGTCGGCCACCATTCCGCGGTATTGCTTGCTGATGACATTCGAGGTTCCGATTTTTATTGAGAAATCAAGCTTGAGTTGCGGAAGATGAGCTTCAAGTGTATCAGTATCGGGGCAGAAGCTGATTTCCAGGTTTCGCAATGCATCTAGGCGGGTAAATATTCTGGAGACTGTCTTGAAGGCTGGACAGTTCAAAGGCAATAGATCACGAGTTAAATCTGTGCTAACATTCTGACGCAAAATCCACTCGTCATTCTCACAGCGTTGAAGTCTCCAATGAGATGCGGGAGTATTCTAAGCCTCAGCCAGCGGACGAAACTCAACGAGCTCATGCTGTCTGTTGTACCAGTGTACGTGATCTTGGACAAAACTGGCTGGGAGTATGTCGCAGAATAGATTCGATGGAAGGAGGTCAAGCTCATACCCCGCCGGGCTAACTGCGCGCGCTTTGATCTGCGTGTCCTGCTTGTATATAGTGGGATCATGACCAAAATGTAGTTCATAACCCTGGAATTTGACACGGGCACGATAGTCAAAACCAGCAAGATCGGATGGCAAGACACTGAAACTAGCAGACTGGAAGAGAAAGGAGAATGTGGGGTGTTTTCGAACGTCCGTTGGCAGGTGTTGAAGGGGCTTTCCGTTAACTCGCAAGTCTCCTGTGAGCAAGCTGAACTGTATGACACAAACCTTTTGGCTTGATCTTTGTGCGTGACATGTGATCCAGTGGTGTGATGGTGGCTTTTTGAAAGTCCACTTGTCAACGACTGTGAATCTGGGCCAGTAATGCGAAATAGTGCTCTCAATGGTAGAGATTATTCGCTCCTTAGGCAGCTTAGAAAGCAACGGAAAAGCCGCATAATACGTTCGTCGCCACCGGTGCTGAATGAGACTTTCGGCGGGATTTTGGTCTCCCACAAGGTGACCCATCTCGTTGTTCAAGACGGAAATCTTAAAAAACTCGAGAAGGGTTTCGTTTTCGGTCAGTATCTGCTTTAATGTCAATGTCGAGACGCCAAAAGATGCGACGCAAGAGAAAATGAAGTGCTTGAGACGCCTGATCAGGTAACTATCATGATCACCTGTGCCGAGTTTGTCTTGAAGCTTTCCAATCCATATGAATGAGATAGTACGACACCGCTTCAAAAACCGCAATGCATTCTAAACAATTCTGGACTCCCGGCTCATAGAAACGACTCGAGTGGCAATCAGAGTAAAGGTCATCAGTGCCACGCTTGAATCCCAACTCTCTTCGATCCGACTTGTGGCAGTCTCGAGGGCGTCTATAATTTTCCCGGCCAAGCAGGTGTCAACCATACACACCGAGGGGCGTATATCTGGAGGCTCAGCAGGCCCAGCCTGGAAGATACACTGAAGAATCATGATCATGGTTTCCTCTTTCTTGAAGTCAACGACGGGGGAAACAAGCTGAAGTAAGATATTTGGCCACTGAAGTTTGTAGCCCAGAGGGAGACAGGCGAGAGCTTTGAATTCGTCCAAAGATAGATGATTAGGGCACATATATTGTCTTGCAATGGCCTGGTTAGGCTTTGGCATCGCATTTTGGCTCGTCCTGAAGCTAAAGTAATCAAGAGCGGAGGAGGCTTTCGGCATCTTGAATTGAATTTTTTCCAAGTCCTTGTTAGACTAACGGGAATGGAGTGAAGAACTGGATGATGCTAGAGGAACATAGGAATTTGAATAGCTTTGCCAGTAGTCCCAGTTGAGATTGCTGCTCACAAAGACCTGGTCCAGCTTTGTCGAGAGGATTTCCTTGCCTCTCTTGCAAGTATTTGGACGCGGCTTCGTCCGACTTGACAGAGTAGTCATCTGCTGGTAGGGCGGAGATCCGAAGCAGGTGAGAGGCCGATACCCTTTCAGTTGAAAGCATGTACTAGCCACGGTACATGGTATCGTCAAATCAAACACTGCCATGTGCAGGAAAAGCGTCGAATCTGTCCATGCGTTGAGCCATTCTGGGAGTAATAGCTCCACGGCGATAGCTTTCTGTGCATCAAGGTTATCTGGCAGTGGCTTCTCATAAACCTCAATCGTTAGCTCATCGGCAGCCTTTCGCGCTTTGCACTTCTCACAAGTCGACTTGTGCAATGATTTCCATTCTCCGTGTGCGTTCTTCTGTTTGATGTATTGGCATTTCGGCAGAGATTCAAACTTTTGATTGACTTGGTGATACTGCTCTTGCATTACCTCAAGTTCAACGGCCTTTTCTTGCTGCCGTTTCTTGAATTTAGCATTCATCTTTTGGAGGAAGGTGTCGTACTTGGACTGTTTTTTGAATAGCCTGGTACATATGCTATTCTTGTTCATAGTGTTGAAAACAAAGTCAAACGTCTTTTTATCTATTTCATGACACTGGCGCTCTCGGAGGTAGCTTTCAATATCCTCAAGACGTTGCATGTCTTCTTCCGAGTCGAGGACAAGACTTCGCAGTCGATCGATGGGCAGCGAAGGCGAATATTTTTTCAGTCCTTTCCAGGCAATCAGACACGCCCTATCGAGAAAGATCCATAGTTCCAGTGTGTATAGCACGGACCGAGAAAGAGATACTGCGTCTGATTGGTAAAGATCTGTTGCAAGCTTATGGTAGGAAATAATAAGTTGCCTCAGCTTACACCACAGCTTTTTCTTCTCAATCTTCTCTGAGAATTCGCGTGGCTGGACGTAAAATAACGACGCCTGCATTTTGAGCCTCAAGAAACAGAGGGATCAGACTATCTGTAAATTCTAGTTAGCCTCCTGGGTTCACAAACGAATACAAAGATAATCGCCTTGGCATACCGGTCTCGAGCAGCTTCTCCAGCTCTTTAGCAAGCTCATTTTCATTAACAGAGACTGGAAAACTAGACCACGAGTGGGAATTCTTAAATGCTGCCAGGCCAGATATGACATCGTTGATGACGGCGTGGTGGTGTTCAGGGCAATAGGCGAGAAACTTTGTGATGGTGTCTTCCAGACTTTCGAGAAGAGCAGCTTCGTTCAAGGCATTCATATCGGCCTTTTGGGGGAGTTTTCGGGGAAATAACACATGATGAATGATGAAATGGTCTGTATCAAGCAGGCCGGCCGGTGTCTGGTTTTTTTTTCTTTTGGGACATGGTTGCATTCGCAACAAGTTCTCAACACAAAAGCGGTGATGGCCGAGATGGAAGTTGACGGAGTGGGACAATGACGGTGGTTGTGAAGATAGATTTTGGTGTTGATATTGATGTTTGATGATGGACGGTGGGATACTGGTAGGAGGCGGTTAAGGATGAGGAAAGGGAATGAAGAAGCGAGATGGCGCATCACGATAGTAATACCGGGAGACGATGGCAAGGCTGCGTGGCTGAAAGCAATCAAGGCTAGAGCCTTGCGGTTGCGGAGCCGCCATATTGTCATGGGCTGTCTCAAAAACGCAGTTGCCGTATGTATGTATGTATGTATGTGATTCACAAGGTACATTAAGAGTCAGATGTCAATCAATATACATGTGCAGAGAAAGACATGCAGACAAACAGCATCACTTAAGAGCAGGGTACTAGATTAACTGATAGCATGAAGTATAGATCTATGGATTATCTCTTCTGTCTAGAATTATAGAAGGTCGTTTGTACTACTAGTGGTGTCTTTAATAAAGTCCAGACAACTTAGGCAGTATGCATGTATGTAGTACAATTAATGTGGGACTCTGTCCTACTTAACAGGCACCCTAGGCTGTTTGTTTGTTTGCTTGTACTTGACTCATTCAGAGTTAGCAGATTGACCTTTTGATTTGATTTGATATATTTTAAGTCTACTTAACTCACTAAGAGCATACGACTCCGGGCTTGGCTACCCGGACGAGTTATATAAAGGCCACTCGTAGACCAGCTACTCAGGCTTCAAACATACGAAGTTTAGATACTCCCAGGACAGAGCCTGTTGTACGCCTCCACCCAATCTAGGCTGCTATAAGTCCTAGGCTCTACACTGGTTGAGCACTGTTACAGGTGACTCCAAACAACAATCCTGCAAAGCGCCCGGTTAGCTCAATCGGTAGAGCGTGAGACTCTTAATCTCAAGGTTGCGGGTTCGACCCCCGCATTGGGCTCAATTCCCAGTGCTCCAGATCATCTGGATATCTTCGAACCTGAAGCGCTTCTTTTTGAGGGAGTTTGTTCTTTTTTTTGGTGCTCTTATATACATCAGCAAACAGGCAGAAAAGCAAAACGCGGTGGAAGCGAGACATTCCAGCTGGGCTGCATAAAGATACGTCATAATATGTGATTCTCATGTTACCGGCAGTCTCTTTTCCTGCGCGGTAGAGTCATATACAAGTGACTTAGTGACAAGTTGGTTCGCCTGTGTGTCTGTCCAAATACATATGTACCTCCACTCACACCTCTCTCCACGCTTCACGCAACGCTGCATCTGCACTGCACGTACCTATGCACACATGCATCATCCCGTCCGGAACATTCCCAAAACAGCACATTGGCCGAAAGACTCAGCCACGCCCGAAGAAGCCGACTGGCCACGCATACAAGTGTCGTCTCGTTGCTTCTTGTTGCTAGCCTAACCGCTGACGCAAATACGTCCATTGCACCCGCTGCCATTGGCCTGAAGCCTCACAATACAGAGCTCGCAACACACAGACATACACGCCAATACCGCACTTCCGCCCCTGCCAACTTGTCTATCAGGTCTGAACGGGGCTCTAATTCGCGCTAGCCCCCGCATTCCCCATATTCTTGTGTTTTGGGAAGTCTGGGGAAGAGAGAAGAGACAAGATTGAATGGAGAGAGAGAGAGAGGGAGGGAGGGAGGAGAGTGCGACTCAAGTTATACCTGGACCTGGCCTGGAAAACACAACACGGCAGACACAAGTGACAGGCGCAGATGCAGCCTGCAGAAAGACACAGATGCTGATAGACAGACGTGACGTGACGTGACGTGTGGGCGGTCCGAGGTTAATATAGCTGGAGTCAAGATAAGAAATGCCGGCGGCTACATACATGCACACATGATGCATACCTGCTACGTACATATCTCAGTTGTGGTCGTTCTCCCCTTTCTCTCTACTTCCCGAACACAAGTCTTCACGGCATCTCCGGTTCCTGCTTTTCGGTTTGCTTCTGTAGTTTTGCATCTTCGATCTTGCTATTCAATCTGAATCATGCCCTTCCCCAGTGACAAGACCAAAGAGAGGCGTGCCCAGAAACGCGCTCCCATGAGCTGTGAGAGGTGCAAAAGCCGCAAGACAAAGGTACGTGACATGTTAAAATGAGCTTCTGCCCGTCTCATGGCTGTGTGCAACATGCTGACCACACCGCTCTACCCGCGCTACAGTGTGTCGATCCCCGTAGGTATCCCAGGCCAGGCCCGTCCATCTCTCGCTTCCCAGCATCCAGTTCTAATCCATCGTGTAGTTCCTGGTCCCTGTCAGTTGTGTGCAAGCACCGGCACAAAATGCCACGTTGACATGTCCCGCCGGCGCCAACGTCCGTACTACCAAGTATCGGAAGAGCAGTTCCGCTACATGACCAAGGCCCTCAAGCATTTCCTCCCGGACACCTCCTTGGATCTCCCCAGCCTCCGTGATTTTGTCAATACCATCAACGAGGGCAGCCGCCGGGACAGACTGGATACGGCAGGTCTGAAGGTGGACTCGCCGACGACCAGCGTCAGCTCGGGCGGCACATGGCCATCCATCTCCATATCGGAGCCAGGCCTGATGTCCGGTATGGCAGTCTCCCTGGACGAGATTGACAAGATCCAGGGACGCGCGAGCTGGCTCCGAGTCGACGGTGCGGGAAACCATCGTAAGTAGCGCAACATTTCCCGTAGAGGAAGTTATCTAACGTCGGCCTAGGCTATATTGGAAGAGAAAGCTCATACGCCTTTGATTCCGTGATGCACTCTGCCAAAGCACGAAAGGCTTCAAGTCCCTTGGATCCTGACCTGCTATCCCCAGCTACAGAAACAGCCAGCAAGCTGTCTCAAGATGCCGTTCCACCTGCAGGCATATCGACGCCACGCCGCATCTACCTCCCCCGCCGGGACCTGTGCAACAAGAGCGTAGCACGGTTTTTCCGGGATATCCACTCGGTGTATTGGCTGTTCACAGTAGAGGGCTTTCACTCGTCGCTAGATAGTCTCTATGCTGGAGATATGCGCGCAGCCACGCCCTCAATGCTGTGCTCTCTGTACTCGATACTGGCGCTGACGTGTGAAAGTGAAGGCAAGATGTCTGGCGGAGTCAATGTGCCGGACAGTCCGTCGTCTCGATACTTGGCGTTGGCCAAGGAACTGGTAGCGGAGCTCTATGACAAGGCAGACATTAACAGCATACGAGCTATATGTCTTTTGGTATGTTCCCTTATGGCCCTTTGGGTGACCTGGCCTGGCCTCGTCGACTAACAGCTTCCCACTAGGCCATGGCACACCAGAGCGCGTTTCCAGACCAAGCATATCTCTACATTGGATCTGCGGCGCGCATTGCGTACACCCTTGGCCTTCATGTCAAAAAGGAAACCCACGCGCGGCCCATGTTCCAGCGCCAGCTCGAGCTCCGCATCTTCTGCACCATTTACCTTCTCGACATGGACATTTCGCTCCGCCACGGCTACCCTCCAGCCCTCAGCGAGACCGACGCTGTCAGCGACCTGCATCTGACAACAGAGCAGATCCTCTGTCCCGGGAGCAACATCCCGCCCGGCTACCAGGTTGTGACCAGCCAGCTCTCACAGCTCACGCGGCGCATCAGCACCGTGCTATACACCACGCCCGACACACTGCGGCGCACGCACTCGCTGGCTGATGTCATGAGCTGCGTGGCGGCGCTGCACCTGTGGATGGACGACCTGCCACTGCCGCTGCGCAACTGCAAAGACGTGTCGCAGTGCCACAGCCGCAGCATTGCCATACTGCACCTTCGCTACTATCGAACCATGATACTAGCGACACGGCCGTTCCTGCTGCACACGGCGCTGGAGTCTGGTGGCGAGTCTAGCGACGAGTCCGGCACCGAAGCCAAGAGGAAAACGTTCCATGACCTGGCGATGCTGTGCGTCGACGCGGCCATCCAGTCGCTCGACATTCTGCAGCACATGCGGCGCAACAGCCTCATCTCCAGCCTGGTGCCGCTGGACATTGCGTGCATCGTGGAGAATCTCCAGGTCTTTCTGCTGGTGGTGAGCGCCAACGAAAAGCGCGAAAGCGGTCTGGATGCATGCCACCAGGCGTACGAGTGTCTCGAGATCCTGCAGAGCATGGAGCAGGTTCAGGGCGTCAAATCAGCGCTGAGCAAGGCAGTCGCACGGCTCAGGGAATACGGTATAATAGACGCCAATAACGGCCTCGTCCGTAAAGATTCGCCGCTTGAGCAGTTGTTTCTGAGCATAAAGTCGCCGCCCGCACTGCCATTGTACGTCATGGTAACCCTAAGACGACTTCTGAAGACCCGTATTATGTGACTAACCCTTCTTTTTACCCTGTCCTATTAGGTACCTAAACGCTACTGCAACAGTGGGGCCAAATCTTTTAGACCTTCACCGGCTTATCTTTGAGGAGCTCCACTAGAGATAGCAAAGACAATGGCAGCCACCAGCATAGCAAAACAAAAGGGCCAGCCTCGGCTAGGCTCGGTTCGTATGTTGTGTATTTGCTGTTGCAATAGTAGTTGCATGAGACAGCGGTTATGCGTGAATTTGGTCGATGCAACGGCAATTGCAGGCTTAACGAATCGAGAGCCGCTCTGTTGACGATCAATTGGAGAAGAAAAGGCGAGTTTTGGGGGTGTGGAGCTTCTAGTGTTTACCGTGTTTACCGTTTTTACCTAGCACAAGGGTTTGGAATATGAGGGTTAAAAAGTGGCCCGGGGTTGCACTTTAGAGATATTGAAGTTGCATCTTAGCTAGAGTGGGAAAGCCTCTAACCAGCCCAGCGAATGAAAATTTTGGGACGGAATGGATACACTTCTAGAAGGCTTCACTGAGGACACGATGCACATTGCGAACAAATCGAGACACCTCAAGGCTGCGCGGAATCTAGGGCCATGTGCGGACATATAGTCCGAGAGGGGCGAGAAAAAAACAAAGACCAGACAGACACATAACAGAGACAATAAGCAGCCACGCGCACCAAGATTTGGAGAGCTCGTGCAAAGACCAGAATCGGACCGAAGACACGCTCACAACGTCGCAGCAGGATGGACGGGCTCACCAGCGGAGCGCAGATGGATACGGGTCTAGTGCTACACGCTGCGAGACATGCAGAGCCTTAAGAAGCTTAACTCGGTCAGAAACCACGGCGTGCGGTGTCTTGCGGTGTCTTGAGATGCCTTGCGATGCCTTGCGATGCCTTGCGATGCCTTGCGGGGGCTTGGAAGTGGTGGGTGTACCTCCATACCACAGTTGATGTCATCACCCATCTATACTGACATTAACAGAGTGGAAGAATGCCTCAGTGCCTCAGTGCCTCATGCCTGCCTGTCTTGCTACTCTACTCCAACCAGCGCGAAAGAACAAGATTATACCAGCAAGAGTTCCTGGCTCGTGCGTGCAAGAAAACAGCGCCAAGCAGGAAAAGGTCAGTGTGTTTGACGTTGCTTCTAGCTTGGCACCCCGACGAATGGATCTCTCTTTCTCTCTCCCTCTCTCTCACTCCCTATCACTCTCACCTCCACCCTAACGCTCTTGTCTGCCGTCGCTACTGCACGTCTACTGCACGTCAACGGGTCGGAGATTGCCTGCGAGAATGGACGAATAACTTGGCTGCACGTCCATTCTGAGTTTCGAGGTCTTGGCTGTATTGTGCCGGGGGGGGGGGGGGGTGCCCGGCGGCAAAACCCCCGAGCACCCAAAAAAAAAAAAAAAACGGGAAGAGGGTGTGGAGGGGAAAGAAGCGGACCTGGCGCATAT
>JADILG010000178.1:0-33923 GCA_017591655.1 Thielaviopsis populi | reverse complement strand
AAGAAAAGAAAAGAAAAGAAAAGAAAAGAAAAGAAAAGAAAAGAAAAGAAAAGAAAAGAAAAGAAAAGAAAAGAAAACAACAACAGAAAGCAAGCCGTGGAAACTCTTCTGCCTCAAACAAACAAACCCCGGCCGAACAGAAACAAAGACCGCCCCCTTCCTTGATCCAAGATCGTCAAGCCTGTGCTTTACGTAGTATCAATTGCCGGAGCTGTGACTATGATGGAAGCGTTTTTGGCCCCTATGTTTCGCAGGTTTCCGGGGGTTCTTTTTTCTTTTCTTTTCTTTTTCTTTTTGCCTGCGGTGGCAGTTGTCGTGCTAGTAGTAGGGCGGACTAGTAGTAGCAGTATCAGTAGCAGTATCAGTAGCAGTAGCAGTATCAGTAGGAATATTCATAGTAGCAGGGAATACTAATACACCCAGATGGGAGTGCTGGGCTGCCTCTCAAGACTGCGCCAGTGCCTCTTCTCTTCCTACGTTTCTCGTACGGCTCTACGCGTGTTTGTTTCTGCTCTCTTGGCTTCTGCTTGGCCGCTTCGTGACTTTCTCTGCTTTCTTCATGTGTGAGTGCACGGACTGAAGCTGTTTCCCCGAGGTGCCCAGAGAACAAGAGACCACCAGACCACAGCTGATCGCTATATCTCACGTCAGGGCACGCTCCAAACAAAGAATATCACCCTTGCTCCCTCGCTGCTCTTTGCCCGCCCACCCATGCGCGTACGTCAAACTCTCAAACACCCTGAAACAGATCTCGTTGGGCACTGCTCCTCTTTGACCCCGTATGATCTGTGGCTCATGGTCTGCTTGAGATCACACACGGACGTGGCCGCGTACGCTTCTTCGCCCGTGTGGTGAATTGTGCCTCGACCTAGGGCCAGGGCCTTGATTGAAGCGAGAAAGAGGCGGAACTTTGACTCGTTTCGTAGCCACGAGCCGGGCGTCGTGGGCCGACTTACACGCAGCGCATGTGAGGGTTATGGAACTAGGGTTAGTGATTATGCATGACCCCTGGCTAACGCCACACTCAAACGGCTTTAAGCCCATGAGGCACGATAAGACCTGTGGCGGCGCTTATCGCCGCTTATCGCCTGAAATCATGGAGGGGCTGCGGGGTCTGACTCATGAAAGCCAACAACGCCAACGCCAACGCCAACGCCGGATGGTCCAAAAGCTTATCGAGAAGTCCGCCGTGGAAGACTATCGCGAGACAAATATTTTTTTGGGCTCTGCATTTTCTTGTTCTTGTCTTTTCTTGTCTGTAGCGGGGTCTCAACTATCTTGACGTCATTCCCGACCGACCAAAGGCGTCTGCCACATCATCGCTCTTCTCTCTCCTCCGTATCGTCCTTTTCCTCTCCCCACCCCCCTCTCCCCTCTCCCCTTCCCCTCCACCTCCCCCATCTACACAGCTACCAATCATGAGCATCAACTTCCCAAAGACCGAGGAAGACATCCTCAGTCTGTGGAAGGAAATCGACGCCTTCCACACCCAGCTGAAGCTGACTGAGAACGGCCCCCGCTTTACCTTCTACGATGGCCCTCCTTTTGGTAAGAAACAACAACAGAGTCTTGTCCATCCCGTGATTTGTCTTGTCACCATTCGCTAACTCGTAGAATCCAGCTACCGGTATGTTACTCTTCTCCCGCTTCCCGTGCGCCGATTCTTGCTATACGCCATACCAAAATCCCCATCCTGGCTCCTGTCTTTGCCCCGCCTCAGAACGCCCATGATTAACTCTTACCCACCACCTCCCACAAAGGCCTCCCCCATTACGGCCATCTGCTGGCATCCACCATCAAAGACATTATCCCGCGCTACTGGTCCATGAAGGGCTACCATGTTGAGCGTCGCTTTGGCTGGGACACCCACGGCCTGCCCATCGAGTACGAGATTGACAAGAAGCTGGGCATCTCTGGCCGCGATGCCGTCATGCAGATGGGCATTGAAAAGTACAACGCCGAGTGCCGCGCCATCGTCATGACCTATGCCCAGGAATGGCGCCAGACCATTGACCGCCTGGGCCGCTGGATCGACTTTGAGAACGACTACAAGGTGAGTTAGAGATACCGTACCATCTCAAGTCTCCGGCCTGTCCCTCCCTTGTGTCTGCTTAGCTCTTCGCGCCATCTGCACCTACTAATTAATCTCTGCCTTCCTTTGCTCGTCCCCATCACATAGACCATGGATGTCAACTTCATGGAGTCTTGCTGGTGGGTCTTCAAGCGCCTCTTCGACCAGGGTGATGTCTACCGCGCCTACCAGATCATGCCCTTCTCTACCGCCCTGTGCACTCCTCTTTCGCAGATGGAGGCCAAGTCCAACGAAAAAGAGACCCAGGACCCCGCCATTCTCGTTTCCTTCCCTATTGTCGACGTTCCCGGCTACGAAGATGTCTCCCTGCTCATCTACACCACTACCCCTTGGACCCTGCCTTCCAACCTGCTTGTCGCCGTTCACCCCGACTTCGAGTACCGTGTCCTGCTGGATGAAGCCACTGGCAAAAAGTACATGACCATGGAGTCTGGTGTGGCCTCGCTGTACAAAAACCCCAAGAAGGCCAAGTACAAGTTCCTCGACAAGATTCAAGGCAAGGACATGATTGGCTGGAAGTACGAGCCTCTGTTCCCCTACTTTAAGGACTCCTTCTCCGACTGCTTCAAGGTTATTGGCGCCGACTATGTTGAGGATGGCGAGGGTACTGGCTTGGTCCATCAAGCCCCTGCTTTCGGTCAGGAGGATTATGACGCCGCTGTTGCCGCCGGCATCATCACCCCCGACCGTCTTCCCCCTTGCCCCGTTGACGAAAAGGGCTGCTTCACTGACGAGGTGCCCGACTACAAGGGCATGCAAGTCAAGGCCGCCGACAAGATCATCCTCAAGGATCTGCGTCCTACCGGCCGCCTCGTTGTCGAGAGCAACGTCACTCACGTCGACAAGTTCTGCTGGAGATCCGATACTCAGCTGATCCGTCGCGCTGTCTCTTCGTGGTTCATCCGTGTCACTGACAGCATCCCTCAGATGCTCGGAAACCTGGAAAAGACTACCTGGGTGCCCTCAGTGGTCAAGGAGAAGCGTTTTGGCAACTGGGTTGCCAATGCCCACGACTGGAACGTGTCTCGTAACCGCTACTGGGGTACTCCTATCCCCCTGTGGGTCAGTGAGGACTACGAAGAGATTGTGTGTGTCGGTAGCATTGAGGAGCTGAAGCAACTGAGCGGCTACGAGGGCGAACTCACCGACATTCACCGTGACAAGGTTGACCACATCACTATTCCGTCCAAGAAGGGCAAGGGCGTCCTGCGCCGTATCGATGAAATTTTCGACTGCTGGTTCGAGTCGGGCAGCATGCCCTACGCTAGCAACCACTTCCCCTTCAAACATAAGGACGAGTTTGATGGCCAGCGCTTCCCGGCCGACTTCATTGCCGAGGGTCTGGACCAGACCCGTGGTTGGTTCTACACCCTCACCGTCCTGGGCAACAAGCTGTTTGGCACATCGCCCTTCAAGAACTGCATCGTCAACGGCATTGTGCTGGCTGAAGATGGCAAAAAGATGTCCAAGCGTCTCAAGAACTACCCCGACCCCAACCACGTGCTCAACTCGTACGGTTCTGATGCTCTGCGCCTGTACCTCATCAACTCGCCCGTTGTGCGCGCCGAGTCTATCCGCTTCAAGGAGGCTGGTGTCAAGGATATTGTTACGCGTGTGCTGTTGCCCATGTGGAACTCGTACCGCTTCTTCTCCGAGCAGGCTGCCCTGTACAAGAAGACCAACGACCGCGCCTTTGTTGCTCATCTGACCATCAAGCCCGAAGAGGTCAGCAATGTCATGGACCGCTGGGTGCTGGCTGATTGCCAGTCGCTGCTGCGCTTCATGGACAAGGAGATGAAGGGCTACCGTCTATACACTGTCGTGCCTCGTCTACTCAACATGATTGACAACCTGACCAACTGGTACATTCGCTTCAACCGTAAGCGTCTCAAGGGTGGCCAGGGTCTCGAGGACACTGAAGCTGCTCTCAACACGCTGTACCAAGTGCTCTTCACCATGGTGCGTGCCATGGCGCCGTTCACGCCCTTCCTGACCGACCACATTTACAGTCTTCTGAGGCCCTTCCTGGGCGACGAGGACATGAAGCAATTTGCCGACTCCCGCAGTGTGCACTTCATCGGCATCCCGGATGTCCAGGAGGCACTGTTCGACGAGGTCATTGAGCGCAAGGTTGCCGCCATGCAGACTGTTATTCAACTGGCTCGCACCTCGCGTGAGCGCTGCAATCTGCCGCTCAAGACACCGCTGGCCACGCTGGTGGTTATTGCCGATGAAGCTGTGCTAGAAGATGTCAAGTCTCTGTCTTCGTACATTGAGGAGGAGCTCAACATCCGCGAGGTTATCCTGACTACCAAGGCTGAGGAGTACAACGTTATTCTAGAAGCCAAGGTTGACTGGCCCACACTGGGCAAGAAGCTCAAGAAGAACGTTCAGGTGGTGCGCAAGGGTCTTCCGGCCCTGACGCAGGACCAGCTCAAGGCGTACCAGAAGGAGGGCAAGATCAACGTCGGCGGCATTGACCTGGATAACAACGACCTGGTGATTGTGCGCGTCATGGCCAAGCCTGACGATGCTGCCGCTGCCGCTGCGCCGTCGCAGTGGGAGCCCGGCTTCGCTGAGGACATGGTGGTCCTGATTGACCGCACGGTGCGGGCCGAGCTTGCCGAGGAGGGCATGGCCCGTGACATCATCTCGCGCATCCAGAAGCTGCGCAAAAAGGCTGGCCTGATGTCAACGGATGACGTGCGCATGGAGTACCGCGTGCTTAAGAACCCAGAGAACGTCAACCTGGCGGCCGTCACCGAGAACCAGGCAGCGGCGTTTGTGGCTACACTGCGTGGCAAGCTGGTGGCTCAGGAGGAGGGTGATGGCCGTGACGTTATTGCGGAAGAAGAGCAGGCGATGGGTGAGCTGAGTGTGATGCTTCGCCTGACGAAGCTATAGAGAAACAGGTTACAGTCTGTGGGTAAAATCGAAACGGCAAAGGATGGTTTAATTGGGTACATAGTTTGAAAATTTTCTTTAAAAAAAGGTTAACAAGTAAAAAAGAGGGAGTGCATGCTATCTATATATAATATGGGAATGTGTCGTCAAAGTCTAGTTTACATCATCTTCAGTAATGGTAATCCTCGTCTCGCAGCATCTTCACGCGGTGAGTGTACAACTCCATCGAATGTGCTTTAATATCTTCCCAAATCACCTTTTGCAAATCGTGCAAATCCACCCGCTCAGCGACTACATGGTGCGCCTTTCTCCCATCCTCTCCCTCCCTCCGACGGCCCCAAGGTCTAACTAGAACCAGAGTGCCCGCCGGACATAGCACCGGGCGCGGCACCGGACGTGGCACCCGCCGCTGCAGCAAGCTCTTCACATACTCCTTGTCCAGGCGGACCACAGGGTCGCCGTGATTCACCATACCGAGAAACAGGCCGCCGCGCGCGTGCTGAGTTGTGCGCGACAGGTACGACCGGCTTAGCGGTATCTCAGATACGGGCGGCGCCCCAAACGTTATGCAGTGTATGCGGTGCAGATACGGCGCGAGGAGCTGTAGCTCTGAAGGGCGCGCGGGCGATGTCGAGCGTGCGCGGGAGCGGGGCCTGGAGTGTGAGTGCGACCGGGACCACGATCGAGAGCATGAGCGCGAGCGCGAGCGCGAGCGTGAGTGTGAGCGGGATCCAGACTCGTCGCGACCCGAGGCCACCTCTGAGAGCATGTGTATGTACAGCAGCGCAGCCACGGCACCCCCAGCCGAGTGGCCGGTAATAAGCAAGTCAAAGGGCGAGTCATCGCTGACGAGCGGCAGCAGCACCTGGCGTAGGCGACGCGCGACGGGGTTCACCATGCTGCGCGCGCGGCTGAGGAAGCCCTCGTGGTAGCGGTTCTCGGCATGCGAGGCAGTCAGGAAGCCGTCGCTGCGCACGTGGTGCATGGCAAGGTTTGTGAGCCAGTCCGAGACGCCAGCGGTGCCGCGCAGGGCCAGCACGATGGTGCGCGCGGCGGGGGCGGAGGCGTGGTGCGAGGCCGTGGGCGCGAGAGACGGGACAGTGGCGAGGAACCAGTCTTTGTCGGAGCGGGACGGCGGAGTGTATGCGCGGACTGAGTAGTGCGCGGCTAGAGATGCGAGGGCGTGGGTCTCGGGATACCTGGGTAGATGGATGGTTAGTTGTGCGCACTCTCAGGCGGGGGTTACGAACAGGGCAGACGAGAGACGTACATGGGGAATGGGGGCAGTTCTGACGGGAGGTGGGCGGTTGCGTAGCGTGTAGTCTTCCGACGGATGACATCCTCTCGCGGGGTAGACGGTGACCTCGACTTCACGGGGGCCGTGGGGGTGCGGCGCGAGCGGCGCGGAGGGTCAAACTCGGTGACGACAATGTCGCTTGAGCTGCGTCGGCTCAGAGCGCGAGGGTCGTAGGCGTCATTGAAGGGTGAGTTGAGAGGGTGATTGGCTCTAGACGCAAAGATGTAGTTGTAAGTGGATTCGTACTGATACTGGTAATTGCCAGTGTAGCAGCAGCCGCTGAGGCAGTTGCCGCGATTTCGGAAACTGTCTGTTCTAGATTGAGCAACTACCACGTTGATCGGAGAGGAAGTTAACATGGTAGTTTCTATTGTTGGCTTTAGAGTTTTGGAAGGGCGCAGATAGGGTTAAATCGGCGATAGTGGCTCGATTTGCGCGTGATATTGGCACACACAGGCGATAGTCAAAGGAGATGAAAGAAATGCGACGAAGATGAAGACCAGATGGACAGTAGCGGACCAGCAGGAGCAGGAGCATTCTCAGAGCTTTATATTCATGTGGCCAAGTCTAGTTCTTTCAATGTTCTCAAGCAAGGCAAATCTCTTTGTGCTGCAGCCGGGCTCTTAGAACCCGATGTCGCTATGCTCATAGCCACTCTTTCACTCTTTTCTTTGTTCGGTGTTTTTCAGGTTCCCGACCTGCGCCACTGCTGCCAACGTCGTTTCCCTCGTTCACATGCACCTTTGGCGCAATCTCGAATACAGCTGCCTATACCGGACCAAGCACGCACGCGGTGTCTTTGGGCAGGCTCACGACGTTTAGAACGACGTTTAGAACGAAGTTTAGAACGATGGTTGGACAAGTGTTTGCTGGCACACACAACCCAACACCAACGTGCGTTTCTACTGACACGTCGTGTCGTCCTTTTGGCGTATTTGCAATGGCTGCATGGAAGCCCCCCCCTGCAGATGGGGCTGCTGGCCCTTGTCTCGCGGGTTGTTTTTGAGTTGTAGTGCATAATCTTGCAGCCATAGCGGGACTTGCCAGAAGGTTAACTTTGTCAGTCCAGAGTCCCATCATTGGCCCATGTTGGCAGGTGCAACAGAAACCCAACCATAACTCTGCAAGTCTTGCTGGAACCAAAGACTTTGCATAACTGATTTTGCCTGTTTGAAAGCCCTGTTGTTGGTTGCAAGCTTTGGGCTGCGTTGCACTCCTGACAACTGCCAGAGACGAACGGTACAGTAGCCAACACACTATAGAGCCTTGCCAAGCTGTTGGATCTACAGTAGCCCCCCCCACCCTAAAGAAACATCCCCGGGACACAGACTGGCCCGACTAACACGCAGTTGCCCAATGAAAAAAAAAACAGTCTGCTCGGGCCCAAGCAACAACCAAGTTCTCCATACGTCATCATGGGCCCTCTCTATAGCTAGTCCAACGCTCTCACGTTGTGATATTGTTCACCAACCTCAATCTTTTCGCCGGCAACGCCCTCCTACGTGCGAATAACACGGGAACGTAAACCTACCCGTAAAACATGGCACGAGTACACATCGCCTGACCAGCAATTGAGCACAAAGTGCGGCTGAGGTGTGGCTTTGTCATCTGCAGTCCGCCCGACACGTTCGGATGACTATCAAATCCCTGAATCCTAGTCCACGTGCTTTCTTTAAGCCAAGGATGTGTTGCTGGTGGCTGTGCTATAAATAACGTCGCGAGATACACTGGAGGCCATGTCAGACACGGAAGCGCATTCGCATTCGGATGCGAGCTCAGAGTCAGTCGTCGAAGACGCTTCTCTGCCGTGCCATCTGTGATGGGCGTACAAACCAGCTCTGAAGCAATCGTCGCAGTGGAACCTGCGAGTGCAAGTGCAGTGATGGGCATGGCAGGGACAGCAAACGTGGACGTGTGTGTGTTGGTGATGGTGATCTTGAAATAGTTGCGAAGAGGTAGCTGGTTGCTGTCTCTGTCTCTGTCTCTGTCGGCGTTCCGGTCTCTCCTGTCTCTCCTGTCTCTCCTGTCTCTCCTGTCTCTCCTGTCTCTCCTGTCTCTCCTGTCTCTCCTGTCTCTCCTGACCGTCTCCCCGGTACCAGTCCGCCGGTAAATGCGCCGGGAGTCTTGGAGCATAATGCCCATCGAAATGCATACACACAGGCACCAGGGGAGACCAAGCTACCGGCACGTATCCTCGATAAAGCGGAGTCGGACGCCGCATCATGTCGGGCAGTAGTCTTTCATTCCGGGCGAGAGGGCGAGAGAAGACAGTAGGTCGAACAAAGAGCCTGGGGACAGGCCCGGTCCATGTGCGTGTGATGACTGTGCTACCGGCCGTCTCTCCGGGGTCTGTGCCTGTAGGCGGGTTCGAGACGGGGTCGACGATAACAATCCGGGCAGACATAGAAAGGTGTAGAAGACGATGAGAAGCTCAAAACTGAGGGGAGAGTGTAGAACCAGAGAAGAAGAAAAGAAGAAAAGCGAGGGCGCGGATGCCTTTAATAGACAGACACCGGAAAGCCGCAGGTCCTTTTGCACAAGCACAAAACTTGCATACCCAATCAACATGTCGTGCTACACCGCCAACCAAAACATCGTGAGAACGACGCTGACGTAATCGAGACCGCAAAGCAAGGCAACTGCTTAAAGCAAACACGCACAAAAATAATTTTTGAAAAAACAAAAAAAGACAAAAAAAACAAAACAAAAACCCAGAAATAAATCAGATTCAGCACACGCAAATCAATAAAAATCATATCAACGACCGTCCCCAATGCCGAAAGCCCGATTCTAATCCCGTTCCCGGTCCGATTGTTCCCATCATCACAACATCACGTCGTCATCAAGCTGCCCGCCCCCTCCCCCAGTCTAGAATTCGAATGCCCCGTCCAGTCAATCACCCTTAGATAAAGCCCTTGGTCAGACTCGGCTCGCGCGTCAGCCCCGACTCTTGCTCGTTCTCAACCAGCCGCGTAAAGGCGTTGCCCGTGTGTCGCCGAAAGCTTCCGCGCGTGAATGCCGCGCCACCGGCTCCGGATCCACCGTATGCCGTCCCGCGCGCCGCCTCAACCTCGCGCTCCATCATGAGCAGCTTCTCGCGGCTCTCACGCAGCTCGCGCTCGGCGCGACGTGATGTCAGCTGTGACGCGCTCTCGCTGGCCTGAAGCTCGTCAATCGTCTTGAGCAGCTTCTCCACCTTCTCGTTCATGCGCGTCACGTCGTCCTCCAGCTGCGCATTTTGCTTCTCCTTGCGGTCAATCTGGTCCTGCAGGTCCTTAACCACGCGGTCGACGTTGCGCACTGAGCGCGCTTCGCGGGAGCGCGCCTCATCCTTGGCCTCCAGCTGCGACTCGAGCTGTAAAAAAAGAAAAGAAATCAGGGTTAGTACATGCTTCTTGTTTCCTAGTAGCCTCCAAGTCGCTTACCTCTTGAATTCGCTTGTGCAGGAACTTGATATCCCCGCTCGAGCTCTTGATTCCCTTCGTCTCGAGATCCACAAGCTTGACCTGCAGCTCGCGCAGCTTCTTCTCAACACTAGCCTTTTGCTCAGCCAGCTTGGTACACATATCTCTCTCGACCGCCGCATCCTTCTGCGCCTCGGCAGCCAGCGCCTCTGCTCTGCGCATCTTCTCGATAGCTGCAGTGGCAATGTCGTCCTTTTGCGCCACATCCGACTTGAGCTCCAGAATCAGCTTGTCAGCAGAAGCAGCATCGCGGATGCTAGCTCCCGTAGCCTCAGAGGACACCAGAGAGTCGAGACCAGCCTTTGCCTCGGCAAACCGTGTCTCGAGGCCTCTCTTCTCCCGCGCCAGCGCATCGCGCTCAGCCGAAATCTCATCCACCGAGGACCGCAGAGAGCGCACCTGTGACAGCAGAGTCACAATCTTGCCCTGCGCCTCGTTGTGCGCATTCACAGCCTCGTCGCGACTCGAAGCCACGTCGGCTAGAGTGCCTTGGAGGCGCGCCTTCTCCTTGCTCCACGTGCTGCTGTTGAGAACCTCATCGTCCCACTTGCTGCGCAGCTCGTCCAACTCTTCGCGTAGACGCGTAATCTCAGCCTGTTTGAAGAGCTTTTCTTCACGCGCCAGGTCTAGCTCCTTGGTCAAAGTCGCGAATTCGGTTTGGTACTTTTTGCGCGTTTGCTCCATCGAACTCTCCTTATCCTCAATGTCCATGGCGCGCTGGTTGCGGTAGTCCTCCAGCTCGTGTTGCAGGCGTCGCTTAGTCTGTAGTGCCGCCTCAAGATCCGTCGAGGTGTCTTCCAGACGCTCCTCCAGTCTGCGGTTTTGCCGTTGAAGATCTTCCAAAGTCGAGTCCATCTTCTTGCGCTCAGCCATCACCTCGGCACACGTGTCCTCGGCTTCCTTGGCCTGTGCGCGCGCAAACTGTTCGGCCCGGCTGGCCTTGAGCACAGCAATCTCTGCCTGTTCCAGCTTGGAAAAGTACTCGTCGGCGCGGCCCTTGTACAGAGTCATGCTAGACGTCACCTCGGCAAGCTTGCTAGTCTCAGCGTCCAGGCGAATCTGCAAGTCAGCAAACTCCTGAAGGAGCTGGCTGCGGCTGGCGGCTTCTTGTTCACGCGCCAACGTCATTTCCTGCAAATCAGAGCGAGCATCACGAGCGTCAACTTCAAATGCGGCCCGGTCATGGCGCATCTTCTCGAAGGATGCCTTGATGTCTGCCAGTTCGGCTACAGCATCCTTATGACTGTGGAGCAGCAGGCGGCGCGACTCTTCTTGGCTATTAAGTGCTTGGAGAATCTCCTCATGGGACCGAGTCTGTAGATCGCGTAGAGACAACTCGCCAGAGCGAACGCTCTTTTCCAAGAAGGATACTTTCTTGGCCGAGTCATCCAACATGGAGTGCAGTCGATTATTGGCAGCCTCCAGCTTGAGCATGCGACGACGGGTCGGGCTCTCGTCAGAGGCATCGTCGCCCTTACCAGATCCGCCGGGTGCACGGTCCAGCTGGCTCTGCAGATGACGGTTCTGCATCAACGCAATCTGCAGCTGGTTCTGGAGTTCTTCTACCTCGGCCTTGAGATCTTGGCGGTTGTTGAAGCTGAGAATATCAGCAGTCTTGTCACTGCGCGCAGAGTCCGCTGTATCCATAGCACCATTGGCAGTGCCCTTGCGCGGCGGAGTCGCAAAGGGATCCCGCGAGAAAATGTTGTTCTTGGAAGAGTGGCGGGCGTGGGTTGGAGATTGGTTAAGGCCATTAGACCGGTCCTCGAGACGAGACCGCAGGTCGCCAGTGGCAGCAACGCCTTGCTGAGCACGCAGTTCGGCCAGTTGGTTCTCAGCATTAGTCCGAGCCGCAGACTGAATGCGCAGATTCTGCTGCAGTTCCTCAGTCTTGCGAAGGAGATCAAAGTTCTCGAGACGGGCCTTGTTGTTACCATCCTTGTCCTTGGAGGTCACCTCAACTGGGCTTGCATTGTCAGGATCGACGATGCGCAGGACATCAAGCATCTGCGCGCGCAAGTCTTGCAGCTCTTTGTCGCGAGAGTCTAGAGTGGCCTGCAAGGTACGCACGGTGCTCTGCGCTTGAATACGGAGCTGTTTCTCTGATTCAATAGTCCGCTTGGACTCGGCCAGCTGAGCTGTCGAGTTGGACGAGGCTTTCTCAGCAGCGCGGGTAGCCTTGGCTTCACGAGCAAGTTCGTGGTTAAGATCTTCAAGACTGAGCTGCAGCTTCTCAACTTTTTTCTTGTAGCTGGTCACGCCAATTTGCGACTCATTCAGCTGTTTATTGAGAAGGCTGTTTTGCTCCTCCATACGCTTCTTCTCCTTGGTCAGCATGGCAATTTGGGATCTGTTAGCCTCACTAGCCCGCGTAGTAGAACGCGCAATCTCGAGGCCCTTTTGCTGCAACTTGTTCAGCAGTGAACGGTTGTCATTTTCTGATGCAGCCAGCCGGCTCTTGACGGTATGGAGCTCGCGCTCTAGTCTCTCCTTCGCCTGATCGTTTTGGAGACCAAACTCGCCCGATTCAATAATAAGCTTATTTAGATCCTCGACCTCGTGGTTAAGCTTATTGCACTCGGCTTCAAACCACGCCAGCCGCTCCTGAGCTGCATCCAAATCCTTGTGCAGACTCTCTTCGCGGGCTCGTGCCATCTCACGGGCTTGACGCTCGCCGACCTCCTCGGCATGAATACGAGCTTCTTCCGCCTGAGCCTTGGCCAGGCGCAGATGACGAATCTCCTCGCGCGCTGCATCGCGTTCCTTTTCGGCCGTGGCGCGAGCCTCGGTGGCACGACGAAGAATGTCCTGCTGTACGTACATTTCCTTTTCGATAATAATCTTGCTATCGTTGAGGTGTTCGTACTCTTTCTTGAGCTGTTGGTACTTGTGTTCGCCCAGAAGCAGCACATCGTCACGAGACTGACGCTCACGGCTCAATTCCATCTGGGTCTTGTAAAGATCATCCTTCAGACCCTTAATCTGCGCCTCTAGCAATTGGCGGTTCTTGTCGGCTTGGACATCCTCCGACAGACGCTCCTGGAGAAGTTTCTTGGCATCCTGTGCCTCCTTTTGCAGAGAGGAGTGCTGGGACTTGAGGGCCACAAGCTCAGCCTGGACATCGCGAAGACGGGTAGCGGTAGATTCCTTGTCAGCAGCCAAAGTCTTACGCTCATCGTCGTACAGCTTCTTTTCGGCCTCCAGCTTGCGTTTGTCGGTTCGCAAAACAGAAAGCTCGCTTTCCTTCTTGCGCACAAGATCTTCATAGTCAGTAGAGGTCTGTGAAAGCTGTGCCAGCTGCTTCTGCATGTTGGCTGACTCGCGGGCGAGGCGCTGTTCCTTGCTCTTGACAGACTGCAGTTCTTTTTGTGTGGAATGCAGCTGCACCTCGAGATCCTGCGAGTTCTTAAGCATCTTGGTTTCGAGGTCCTTGACCTTACGCTCCTTGAGAGAAAGTTGACTCTGCAGCATCTTGATCTCGTCGGAGAGGGCCTCTTCCTGAGCGCTGCGCTCAGACTGCTTTTTGGTGATTTCGTCAATAGACGCCTCAAGGTTTTCGATCTTGCGGCTGAGCTGCGTCTTCTCCTCCTCAAGCCGAGAAATGAGATTAGCAGCCTGCTCAAGTTGCGCGCGGAACTTGTCTACTTCCCCTTCGGCCTGCTTCTTGGCTATTAGGATGGCGTCGAGCTGGTCTTCAAGACGGTCTTGGTCCTCCAGAGCACCCGAGAGCTTTTCCTCAAGCTCAGCCTCACGATTCTGTAAACGCTTGAAAATCTCTTCCTTGTCAAGAGCCAAGGCACGCTCACTCTCGAGAACATGCTTGATCTTGGTCAGCTCGGTGTGCGTGTTGCGGCGCTCTTCCTCGAGTTTCTGGCGGTGATCAGCCTCGGCCTCCATCTTTTCGCTTAGCTGCTTGATCATGTCATCGCGCTTCTTGACCTCGGCGGCGGTACGTGTAGCGCCGAGAAGCGGCTTCATCTTGAGAAGAAGCTGCCACCATGGGTTGTTCGCTAAATCAAGATATACACGAAAGTTGTGCTGCAAAATGCGTGTGGCCTCGGTGCGGAACAGCCGCTTGTAGGCGATTCTGCGCTGAGCATAGCCACGGGCGGCCGACTGAAAGCGCGAGACAATCTCGGTGATCAGGGCATCACGCTTCTCTTCAAGCTCGGCCAATACGCCGGCACGGAAGAAGACCTTGGTGATACCGACACGAAACAGGCTGCGGTCCAGCCCCAGCTTGTCAAGCATGAGCGTCGCCACAGATTGCCCGTCATGATATCCCTTAGGCATATCGCGACACAGCACTTCATAGCGTTGGCGGAACTCGGAGAACTGCAGGCGGTTAGGGAATCCGGTGCGGGCAATGCGAATGCCCTCGAGCACACCGTTGCATCGCAGCTGATCGAGTACAAGTAGGTTGACAAACTGCTTGGGGCGCTTCTTATGGTTGGGGAGAATACAACGGACGAAATGCGGGTGGGTAGAGTGCAGCTGGCTCATCAGACTGTGCAGTTGTTCTTTGTGACGCTGAGCCACAGTGCGGAAAAGCCCCTTCTTGACGCGACTGCGCTGTGACGAGATCCCATTAACATCGTCCATCGACTCGGCACAGTCGGCAAACAGGCTAGCGATGTGCTTGTCTGAAGAGGCAGCCAGGAGTCTAGTGATGTTGTCGTTCAGAGGATCCTTGTTCTTCTCCAGCCAGCCCTCGGTAGAATACTCGACCTCGGCAGCATAGTGAGTGAGGATGAAGCCCTGGCCCAGGCGTGATGGCTTGTACTTGTTGCCCTTCTTGTCCCAGAGAGAGTTGAGCTTCTCAGTGAAAGACTTGTCGGTTGCCTTGGGCATGACACAGTCCTCGTCAAGGCACGAAAAGATACCGATGGGGTTTGGTAGCTCGATTAGGTCAATGGTCGGCTGCAGATCGCGGCCAAAGTCGATGAACTGCCACTCGATTTTTTCGCGCGCATACTCTTCCTGCTCAAGAACAAACATGTGATGGTTGAAAAATTGTTGGAGCTTTTCGTTGGTGTAGTTGATGCACAGCTGCTCAAAGCTGTTCTTTTCGAAAATCTCGAAACCGGCAATGTCGAGAACGCCAATGAAGTTGGAGTCTTCCATGCCACCCATGCCAAGCCCGCTACGGTCCAGCTGCACGTTGATTCGGTTCACGAGATCGCCAAAACCACGTTCGTAAATACCCTTGGACAGGGCGTCCAGGGACAGCCGGACCTGATCTGGGGTCTGTACCTTCTCCACCCACTCACGGCCGGCCTTGACCTTGGGATGTAGAAGGCCCTGGAGAAAAGGCTCAAGCGGAACACCCAGCAGTGTACAGACCTTGAGAGCCTGTTCCTTGGCATCTGTGGCCAGTCGGGCCTGATCAGCCGACCTGCTCTCCTTGACAACCTCGATGTTTCCAAGATGCAAGACAGCGGCAATGGTACGAAGGATGGCGGCCTGGTCTTCTTCAGGGAAAGCCATGACGTTGAAGGCATCCAGAAGCGCATTCCACTCGTCTTTGTCGGATACACCACTGATGGTGTCCTGGCCAAAGCGTGTGTAATTGAAGTCCTGCACATCGCAGTCGTCCAGCAAAAAGTCCTGGCGCATGCGACGATCGGCACCCTTGAGCAGCTGGTAGAAGACATGGTAGTTGCGCTCTTGCTCATTCACGCGCACGACTCTGCTCTTCTCAAGCAGATACCAGTCTATAAAGGCGCCGGTAATGACGCCCTGGCGGCTGAACTCGATGCGGATGAACTTGCCAAAACGAGACGAGTTGTTGTTGCGCACTGTTTGTGCGTTGCCAAAGGCTTCGAGAATGGGATTGGCTCGCAAGATCTTTTCGGACAGGTTGGAATGCTGCATGCGGCCCTTGGTGGGATTGTCGGACCGAGCAACGGCGGCCAAGTACTGTATGACTTTTTTGGTGTTTTCCGTCTTTCCGGCACCCGACTCGCCGGTCACCAGAATGCTCTGGTTCAAGCCTTCGTCAACGAGGTTGCGGAAAGCAAGGTCGGCCGTGGCAAAAATGTGGGGTTTTGTGTCTTCTCGACTGCGGCCCTTGTACATGTTGATGTATTCGTTGGTGTATATGGGCAGCGAATGGTAGGGATTGACGGTGACCAGGAAAAGACCTGAGTAGGTATATATCATGTCGGCCTGGTAACGCATGCTGAGGTTGTGTACAACGGAGGCTTCGTTCAGGTGGGTGAGTTCGGCCATGTCATTAGCTTTGTCGAACTTGGCGGGGTTGACCTTGTCGACCTGGTCCGAGGCGGCTTCTCGTTGCTGGGTAGAGGTGAAGAAAGACTGTTAGTACGGTGGGTTTGTCCAACGGGGGGGGGCACGATGGGGCGGGCGGGCCGAGCAGGCGGCCATGGCTACTCACTGTGCCATCTTCGCATTGAACCAGAATGCGATTAGCTTCGAGTTCCTCAACCACCCAGCCCTTGACAAAGGCCTTTGTTGGGTCCTTGAGCCACACATAGCGCTTTCCTGAGAAGTCATTCTCGCCTTCGAGTATCTCGACAGTGTCGGCATCGGCGCGCTGCAGCTCGTCGGACTGGATGAAGGACGGGGCAAAGGTGCTTGATAAGCGGGAGGTTGCTTTAGATTCGACGCGAGAATGGCGGCGCACGGTATTTGCCGGGACGAGCGGAGATCCAAACGAGGCGCCAAAGGACATGGACCGTGACTGGAGGGTGGGCCTCTGGGTAGACGCTGGGGACTGTGTTTGGGAAGAGTGGGTGACGGCAGCGGGCGGCGTTGTTTGGGCAGCCGTGGCTGTATCTTCGTCATCTTCGCCAGTGGGGGTGGTGGCATTGGGGGACGTTGCCCTCGAGGATGCAGTTGTGGAGGCGGTGCCAGAGGCGGTGGCGGCGGTGGTGGTAGCAGCGGCGTCGGCGGTGGTGGGAGGCAAGGAAAGCGGCGACGGGGTCGAGATGGAGGCAGTCTTGGGGCGGTGTGAGAGGCCGGAGCCAGAGCCCAGGGGATGGGAGGGCGTGGCTAGCGGAGAGTTGGCGGACGGAGAGCCGGCTCTCATGAAGGGATTATTGCGCCGTTGCGACATGGTGAAGACTCAGCTCTGAGGCTGTCAGTTCCATCAACGGCCGGAGAGGAAGACAGAGATGCAAGTCAACAACAGGTATAAGCCGGCTGGGGCGTGGGTGGGAGACCAGCACTCGGGATCAACGAGAGACGAGACGGTATTACAACAATGGTAGGAGGAAAAGAAAGAGGAACAGGAATATTACAAGGCGTGAGGGAAAAAAACAAAGAAAAGAAAAAAGAAAACAAGTTACACCAGGACGGAGAAAAGTATCACGACGGAGGCGAGTTGTGCGGCGAGGAGGGGAGCTTGCAGCCAAAACGAGAAAGCTGCAGCAACAATTTGGCTGGCAAAGCAACCAGTATTCAATTAATAACAGCTGCAGAGCCTGAGACTGAGACTGAGACGGAGACGGAGACGAAGACTGAGCCTGAGCCTAAGTCTGAGACTGGGAATGGGAATGGAAGAAAATCGCACTTTGGGCCAGAGGGTTATCACAGGCCAGGCCAGCTTCAGGCAGTTCAGAGTTCAGGCAGTTCAGATTAGTTCAGATTACCTCGCTTGATCGGTCTATTGATCGATATTGGTTCATTGGTTGCGGGTTGAGGACAGCAACTTGTGCTGGGCTTGTGGCAGGGAGTGCAGGCCGGCTCCCTAAACATAAACAAGGGGGGAGGGGAGATCTGAGGCCCCGTTGCCCCGGCCAAAACAGGAAAAGTAAACAAGGAGTCACGTGGGGGCGTGAGTCTTAGGGTTGGGGCGGTGAGGGCAGACGACGTGTTGGTGGGGTGCCGGCTTAGTCATGGCACGCGACTGACGGCTGGCTACCCCGCTAAAGCGTTGGGCTGCAAGACGAGCCGCCGCGATGCTTAGTCAGCCGCTGGCACAGGACACCGCTTTCTGGTGTTTCTTGTTCGTCGGGCTTCCTCTTCTTCTCCCAGCACATTGGAATTCACACTGCATTGTTCTCCCTTTTGGTAGGGAGCTGTTTTGTTCTAGGTATTTATTCTTGCACCAAGCCGCTGATCCCTCTGCCGGTTCTGTCCTGTTCTGTCCTGTGTCCTGTCCTGTCTTGTGACTCTTCTTGATAAACCCTAACACAACCCTTATATGCGCACCGCGTCCCATAAGTCCAGCCTTGTTCTCGTTTTCTGCCTTGTCCATAATTTTTCCTGTCTCGACTTTTCTGCTCTTACAAACTTTGCCTTGCCCTGTGTTGCGCCTTTTGCCTTCTGCCTTGTTGCTGTGTTTCTCGAGGCTCAACAAAGTTCATGTTCGCTAACACGCTTTCGGCCGACCAATAATTTATCTGCGCAGAAAGAAGAAGAAAAACACAAACTACCAAAATCTTCCCGTTTGCCCTCCAGATTCGTCCGTCCGCTGCTAACTGCCAGCTTCAAGCCCGTCCATCCATCTATCCATCAATCCATCCATCCATCCATCTCCATATGCTCCATATGCAGCAGTGTATTTGACTGACTCACCACTCACCGATATTCCTTTCCACGACAACTTCTTCCCTGCAGGTTGCCGCTGCTCCCTTCTCTCCCCTTACAGTTCTCCTCCTCCTTGCCATGATACCCGGCCTGTCCTCCGGCTCCAGCGGCGTCTACGGCAATGGCGCTGCTTCCTGGGCTGCCTCATGGTCTGCCTCCGCTGCCGCCTCCGCTCCTGCCTCCGTTCCCAATGCCCCGACCCCGTCGCAAATAGCCCAACAAAAGCTCAAGGCTGCCGCACTGGCTAGCCGAGCGCCCGTTCCAGCTGCACAACACCCGGTGGATGTGTACCAAGTACATGATGATGATGACGATGAATATTTACCCGAACCGCATATTGAAGACGGCGAAGTCGAAGAAGCCGGCCCCAACACCGAGGTCGAAGCCGTGGCCCATGCCAATGCCGACGCCGATGCCGACGCCGACGATGACATCTATGAGCCAGAGCTTCCTACCGGTGCTGATGCAGACCATGCGTACCCTGTCGATGACGACGATGACGACATGTATGATCCAGATGCTTATGCGCCCGAGGAAAATATTGCCAGAGACGTATCACCACGCAGTTTCGACACCGATGGGCGCGCTTCAGACTTTGACGTGCCAGCTAGCGCAAACCCTTTGCCCGTATCCAACGACGCTTTGGACGGTGTTGATTTTGTCAGTCAGCCCGCTGCAAACCAAGATGAAGGTATGTTGACTGTCTTGCCCCCTCTGCTCTTTTGGTAGCCTACTAACAATTCATCGTCTCGCAGAGATGTCCATTGTCGAGGCCCGTAAAAAGGCACAAGCTGCCATCCTACGCCTTTGGCCACTTGAGGTTCGATACCAGCAATACCTCGAAGAAGGCATCGACGAGTCTGTAGTCAAGCAACTCTTTTCCGATTTGGGTCTTGACACATCCGCTGGCTGCCCTCAGTCCATCACTCAGAAAACACCGGCTGCGAACTCTACTCCATCCAAACAAGCAAACACTGCTGCTCCCAGTAGTGCATCTGATCTCATCCAGGCAACCAGTCCCCACACAGGCAAAAAACCTGCATCACAACCTGTCGCACACACCGCCAAATCAAGTTCTGCTCCGATAAATGCTCAAGCCGCTGCCGCCGCCACTACCACCGGAAAAGTCGCGCCTGGCCAGTCTTCTGGATCAGCCGCACAAGCGTCGAACCCAACCGAAGAGCGCAAGGATCGCATTGCCAGACTTCTTGCCATGAAAAAGGCTTCTCAAGGACAAACAACATCAGTTCCCGCTCCTGCTCCTGCTCCTGCTCCTGCTCCTGCTCCTGTTCCCGCTCTCACTCCCACTCCTGCTCCGGCTCCAGCTCCGGCTATGTCCCAAACTAAACCACCACCCCCAGCTCAGCCCTCGACCCAGGCTACACTACCGCTAGCACACAACGCTATTCCATCACTTCCCCCCAAGCCTCCCACTGCTGTACCCACAACGCCCCTCATTAGTAAAGAAGCACTGCTCAAGCAAAAGATGGAGGTTTTGGCCAAAATGCGAGCTAAGAAGGCCTCCATCACATCGAAAACCGCAGAATCATCACCTGTCCCTAATGCTGCTGAGGCTAATTCAACTCTAAATGTCACCACTTCTAAGCCGGTGTCCAAACCACTTTCCAATACACCTCCTCCCAACGCACCGACTGGTCCTAGGGCTTTCATGTCGGCTTCACAGCAAGCTGCAATTCCGAGCCGTTCACGGCCCACTGCCATCAATATGATGGCCCATTCAGCAGTCCAGCCGCCCATGTCTCGACCGCCGCCACAGCAGACGTCTCTTATCATTGACGTGAGCTCTGACGAGGATGACGAAACACATTTCAGACAAGATGGCGACTCACGCCAGCCACAGTCAGGAAGTGTCAGCAGTATGATGCTCTCTCCAAACGGCACACCGGTGAACGGAACAGTCAAGGGAGGTAAACAAGTAGCAGAGCTGGACCGCGATATTGACAAGCTGAAGAGAAAGATTGCTGAGATGGAGGCCCGAAAGTCTGGGTCTAGCTCAGAAACCCCCGTTGGCCAACAACACCAAGAACAGCAGCAGAGTATGCCATCAGTCGCCCTTCCCTCATATACTTCTCGGCCTGCGCCAACCATCCCCCAGATTGCGCCGTCCAGGGTTCAAAAACACCAACCGCCTGGCAAGAAGTCAAAGAAGTCTCTGAACCACAAACATGCTTCTACTAGGCTACCAACTGTAGAAGCCACATTGGCTAAAAAGCTAGCAAGGCTGCAATCTGTGAATCTAGAGGCCATGCAGCTTCTCAAGGAAATCGAAGATGCGCAGCGCGAGAAGCTTCGACTTGAACAGGAGACTCGTGACCAGGCTGCGGATAGCAGCGATGATGACAGCGAGAGCAGCGGGGAAGAGAGCGGCGAGATTCAAGAGACGCCGAAACTCGAAAATTCAATCGCTCCTATTCTTGGGAAAAGAAAACAACACTCGCCTCCCCGCCCCATACCCGCTTCGGTGTACTATCAAAACAGAGGTCAAAATGGCCTTCCTCCCAAACCACCGACCCCCTCTGTCGCTGCAAACACGACAGCTCTTACAGGTAACGCAGCAGTAGCATCGGGTCCACAAGCTCAATCCTTGTCCGACGATACTTCTTCATCTGATGATAGCTCCTCTGATGAGGAGATGGTCAGCGACAAAGAGGACACGGAAAACCCTATCACCAAACGGGCCAAGACGATCAAGGAAGCAGAGTCTCGGCCTGCAGACAAGCCCCCTTCTATTCCATCTGCGGAAGTTGGCAATGATCAGCCAATGGAGGAGTCCGACTCCGATAGCTCGGATACTTCAAGCTCTGAGGAATCAGAGCAGGAAAGTGACAGTGATGAGAAGAATGAAAATGAAGCAGAGAAAACCGGCCCGGCCCATGTCATGGGCAAAGCTCCTACTGCTCGCAAGTCTGATTCTGGAGATGTCCCTTCTTCTCCTCATGTCCCTATTTGGAAACAAAGGATGCAGCAGAAACAGCAGGAAGCGCAGGTTCTGGCACAAAACCAGATCTCCGCGCCCGTGACGGATAACGATAGCGACAAGGAATCCGACAATGTTTCCATCGAAGCACCCTCTCCTCAGTTTGCGGTCGATATCAGCGATGTAACCTCTCAGTCCTCTCCAGCCCTTGACAGTAGGACACAGTCAACCTTGCTAACCACGGCCTCGCCCATCTCACAGGTTATTGACAAGGTGAACAACCCTGAGTATCCCGGAGCCTTTGTGCCGTATGAAAGCATATACAAAGGCAACTCCTATTATTGCTTCCACCCCGCCTTTTCTGGCGATGTAGCAGACGGACTGCGGTCGCTGACCTACAGCAACAACATTGATCCGCGATGGGCGTTTTGCACGGATGATTTGCATCAAAGCGGCTGCCCCAAGGGCAAAGACTGCGAGTGGCAACATCTTAGCAACATTGGCATAGGTGGTGAGTGCCTCTCCCCTCTTCTCCGCGGGCTTTAACTTTCTTTATATCCTTTGTGTTTCTTTTTGTGTCGTTACTTTTTTTACCCTCAGAGAGAGCGTAACGAGTGTTTACCCCTCCTGTGAGTGTACGGCTAACCCGGCATCAAACCCCCCCGCCGTGGGTCTTTTTTTCTTTACCTTAGAGGACAAGATCCTGGTGGCTTTAGGCAACTCACACGGGCTAGACCATGCCGACCGACGACGCTTCATTGACGGCCTGCGGCAGGTGCTAGTGGACATCAAAGTACGTGATGTCAAGGACTTTGATGTGATTAGTAAGGCGATTATGGACTACCGCCGAGCATTCCTGGGCGATGATTCCAAGATCCGCTTCATGAACGTCGATATCTGAGAACTCGGCGTGGATCTTCAAAGCCTCAATTCTACGGATTCTCTGTGCAGAATCTGCTGTGTATCCCGCCCCCCCTCCTCCTCCTCCTCCTCCTCCTTCCTGTCGTATATGGCTACGGGTCTTTGTGTGCCATGGATCGGATGTCTGTCTTTCTGGTCTGCTTCAGTCATGAGCGACATCAGACGCGTTCCTCGGTTTTTCCCGCGCCGCAATTCACAAAGGTATCGTATGATGCAAGCCACCCACTAGTGTTCCAATGCTACGGCACTCTGTATGTAAGACGTGCGAGGATCGTGTTCTTCATCACGTGCCTTGCTGTTTCTTCCCTTACCATCTGCTTCCATGGCTCATGGCTTCCTGTATACTCCCCACCCCCTTATCGTCCCCTTCTCTGTTCTGTATTTCAGGATACAGGTGCGAGGGGCCTAAAGAAGGAAGATGCTGTAGAGTAAGAGGAGGAATCATCCCCCGGTGGGACGTGAGTGAGTCTGGATATCGGTGTCGGTGTGGGTGTGGGTGTGGATGTGGGCTCGTGGAGAATGGGACATGCGGGCGTAAAAGCGGGCTTGGACTCTATACACGCATATTCGACAGTGTAAGAGAACATAGCTCAAAAGTTTGAAAAGAAAATATTTCTAATTGTTCGCATACAAGTGCCAAGTGTGTACATGGTCATCATACATACATACCCAAGTGACATTACGTTGTTACGACACTACGAGCGTGGCAAAGGGCTTCTTTTGAAGCGCTATTTACATATAGATAGATGTGTTTGGGCTCTTCCGGCTTCTCTCTCTCTCTTTCTCTCTCTATCGGTCGGGCTGTTAACCGGCTGTACTATAAGATGCACAGCTGAAGGAAGCTTTCTTGCTTGTACAACACGAGGGCAAACTCTACAGCGTCGGTGTGTCGAGGTCTTGAATGGAGGTTGGACTAGCTAGGAGCCATCTAAAAAAAGAAGAAAAAAAAGAAGAAAAAAAAAAAAGAAAAAGACCAATGGCTTGTGAAGATCTTGTTAGTGCATTTTAGGTCTACGGACGCTGCTGGCAATTTGTGAACCGTGACACCCTGGGTTGACCTGACGAGAGAGAGGGCGAGAGAGCCAGCTGGGAGGCCTGAGGCCTATGAGGCCTGGCGAGCCCCAAAAGCAGGGAAGTGCAGAGGATACAAAAGGATGGAAAACTCTGATTAAGCACTATCACCGGGGGGGCGAGGTGTTTGGTCCGGGCGGTGATCTGTGTTGTGCTTTTAAGCCTGCGACGACGGAGAAAAGCGGTTGGCTGAGGTGATGATATAACGGCAAGTGGTCTTATTTGAGCCACTGGGAGCGGCCGGGCACATTGGTAAGGGTCCTGGCAGGTTAGCAACTCATTTTCCCAACGCCGGCCAACTGTTAGGGTCTAGCATGGAACAAGTGGCCATTCCAGAGCGGCGTGACGAACGGGTATTGCAAGTTTTTTTTTTCGACTTTTTTTCTTGGTTCTTTGTTCCCTTCCTTGCCAATCATGCGTCAACAAAATACAGCAGACTTGAGGGCCAAACACGAAGTCTTGGGCTGGTAGGAGAGAGCGTCAAGCCGAGGAAGCTGTGGAGATGTGGATACATGTACTTATTATATAAGCACATATTAGGGATGGCAGGTACGACTCGGCTCGGCAGCAAGGCAAAAGACAAGGCAACTGCCCTCCCTTGGAATTACTTCCACAAGCAATTGCCCCCTCATGATCACCTGCTACTGAGCCATCAACAGGCAACTGCCCTCCCCTGGTTTTCAGTGCAGGAAATAAGTGCAGCCCAAAAGACAACAACGAGGCAGGAGCAGCCATCGGATAGTGCAATTGCCCCAACTTAATACCGACGACAAGCAGCGTCTGGGCCGGAATAGCCGTGAGAGCCACGAGACACTCAAGAGCGAGCTGAAAAAGCAACAGAGCAAAACACATCGGAAAGAGGCGAGAGGGCAAAGGCAATAGTAATAATATTACAGGCAATAGTAGCGAAAAGGACATTCCACATTCCACAAACCACGAACCAGCATGCGTATCCATGGGCTGGACAGGTCTGCTTCACACCAGCATATGAAGGAACTAGTAAGGGCACATCAAATTTCACATTGGGCACTAGAAAAGGCGGACAATTTTCTTGCTGAACAGACATTGGCCCGGGCGCTGGCTTTGGCTTTCGTTGGTCTGGGCTTTTTCTTTTTCGTCCTTGCTGGGACAGATCCAGCCGAGAATAGACAAGATGACGAGAATCAGGTAAAATAGGGACTTCAAACAGGGAGAGTGTGAGAAAAGAGAGACAGTGTGGGTGGAAGAGAAAGAGGGCCAAGAAGAAAGAAACAGTTCCCCCCTCCCCGACCAAACCAAGCCAGCCCAGAGACCAAAGAGAGAAACAGGCATAAATGAACACGCATTCAAACTCGCATTCACTCGTGTGTGTGTACATTATAGACCCGACTAGACCAGCGGACCAGACGAGTTGGCGTGGCAACAATGAGCAGGGCGACAGCAGGAAGGCAAGGAGGACAGGTGTATGTATACTTGTATGCAGCAGCAATAAAGGTAATCAAACGCAGCAGCAAACGACCTTAGGCCCGAGGCAAAAGGGAGAGAATTAAAAGAGAATTAAAAAGAGGGCATAATTTTAGACTGGCCGCCAAGGCACAGTAAGGGCTCCCCCAATAAGCAATAAAACAGAAACAGGACAAGACAAGACAAGACAGTAGGGGGGGAAAAGAAATAAAGAAAAAAAAGAGAAAGAAAAAAACGGCGCGTCAAGCCGAGGGAAGCACGCAGAAAGACAGAGAAATTACCATAACGCTCTGTTTTTGCTTCTTCAGATCCGGTTCGTATATCAGCCAGAAGAGACAAAACCATGCACACAGGCAAGACCAGCCCAGGCATGGTCAGGGCAGGCCTGGCGCCAATCAGCATGGAAGCGCAGGTATCAGGGCATGGGTGTGTGTCTAGAGATGCAGAACAGGCAGGCAGAGGAAGCAAGAGAAAGAAGAAAAGAAAAGAATGGGGAAAAGGGGGAGGAGGAGGGCTCACCAAAGCAATCAGTAAACGATACGAGACAACGCCAAAGCTGTAAGCAAGCAACGGTCTTTTTTTTCTCTTTTTTTTTCTGTACCCTGGATATTCTGCGGCTTCTTTCAGGTTCTTTGTCAAGCCAGTCAGTCAGTCAGTCATGCACCCACCAGCCTCCGCATGCATGGCGGCGTTGGCAGGGAAACAGACATGGGTTTCAGCTCAGCAGGAAACAGGTCGTAGACAGGCTGGCAGACAGGAGATTGAGGGAGGTTGAGCAAAGGACACAGAAGCAAGACAGAGCAGAGCAAAAGCAAGGAGGAGCAGGCTGAATCGGTGGCCTTTTTTTTTTGCTGCTGCTGCTGCTGCTGCTACTATTGCTAGTGGAGGATGTCGGCTTTGCCCCAGCCTCGCTTCGAGGACATGGACTCGACCTGCACTTGGTCAGAGCGGACTGGGTGGCGGTTTTATGCGGAGGAGGAGGAGGACAGCTGGACTGTAGACACATGTGAGCAGCAATAGTAAGAGCAATATTAAGAGTAACAGTAACAGCAGTGGAAGACAATGCTACAGCAAACATGCAGCTTCAGGTTGCATGTTGTGCATCAGGGTTTGTGTGGCATATGCTAACCCTAATGCTACTGATACGAGATTGCAACAGGAAACGAAGCGGCCTCAGACTGGAACTAGGCAAATAGTCGACAGATGAGATGGCCAGTCACTCTGTTTTCCCAGTATTACGATCAGGGAGGTCCTTCCTCAAAAGACAGCAGATGGGCGCTATGATGCGCTGTGCTGTGCTATGCTATGCTGTGTGCTGTTCATTGCCACTAGTCAGGGCCGGCAAGGACAACAACAACAACAACAAGAAGACAACAACAGCAGGCTAGACTGCATCCAGAGACAACAACGGCGCAGAGAGCACTAGTACGAGACTTGACGAGTCTGACGAGAAGTGACGACAACACCACTAGAGGCCCCATTGGCCGGCCAACCTAGAAGTTGGGGGCTAGGGTCCTGGAAACCTAGGCTAGAATAGAGCAAGAGAGCCAGCTAAGCTGCAAGAGGATGCTTAAAGGAAGCCAGAGGAACGGGAACAACGAAGAAAGCAATGCGAGACGGGATGGTAATTACCGAGGAGGAGGGGACGAGAAAAAGAGAGGGAAAAAAAAGAGAGGCACTCCCAAAATAAACACCACCCCCCCCTCTTTGCCGTAGCTCGCGCTCTGTGACCATCCGTCCGCCCAGCCTCCTCCTCGTGCGGTCTACCACATTAGACGGTGGACTGGACAGTGGGGCTGCGTGGTAGCAGAAGAGAGCAGAACAGAAAAGAAGTCTCACAACAGCAAACCCCCCTCCCATCCAGATCTCGCCCTCCAAATAGCCCGCCAATACCAATGCCAACATGTATGCACTGCATAATTCACTGTAGCATTCACGCCAGCGGCCAATACAAGACTCCCTTCATTCTCTGTGGCCTATGGCAGCGTCAAACACCGCCATAAAACCCCAGTGAACACTAGGCTCTCGGGGCCTCTATCTAACGTAAAAGCGCCAGGGCTCCCGAGTGTCAGTGAGCAAAGCAAGGCCTGGCTCTGGTTTCTGGGGGGGCACATTTCACATTCACGCAGCCAAACCCGCTAAGCCACGGAACAAGATAGAGGGACAGTCGCCCGCCCTGTAGATTTTTTTTTTGCGCTCTTGGTCCTGTCACACTTTGTTTTTTTTGTTTTTTTTTTTGTTCTCTGCACGGCGTTGTTGTGAAGGCCCTTCCTTTCACTTCCACGACTTACACCACCCGCAAAACACCATCGCAACTATCACCACTTTTATTTTGAGACTCCCGTTGCCGCGTCTTTTTTTTTTTTTGCCTTGTCTTGCTGCCCTTCTGCCTTTCTGTCTTGTTGTTTCCCCCCCGTGCCCGTTGTTTGTTGCGCTTGTTCCTTCTACCCACCCTGAGAAAAGCGTAGCTTCGTCTACGCTCCCCCGATTGCCCAAACTGGATTTTGAAGCGAAGGTGCCGGTGCCGGTGAGCGTCTTCCCGTCGTCGTACCGGGAGGCGGCCGGATCGCAGGGCCAGTCGTCAGCCGGAGGTCTTGCTCAGCAGACCTCGGTGTCGTCGGCCTCTGTCTCGGCGACTACGACCACCAAGCTGACCGACACCGTCGAGCCCAACAACCTACAGCCGCTGCCCAGCAAGCAAACGCTGTACCAGGCCTCGATCGTGTCGTCGTCGCAGCCTCCACCCCCGCCTCAGCAACAGCAGGCGCTGCCGGAGCCGGAGCACCACCACCATCACCATCTGCACAACCTGCACAACCGCATTGAGCAGAAGGTCTTCCACCGCCACGAGAAGCACCAGCACCAGCACGCCCATGCCCACGCCCAGCCGCAGTTTGACGGCCAGTCGCAGTTCCACGGCCAGTTCCAGGCCGACTACCAGTCGCAGGCCGGATCGTCCAAGTTCAAGCCCTTTGGCTCGTCGGCCAACTACGCTGGCTCGGCGGCTGGTCCAGCTGAGAGCATCCACATCAACGAGGAGTTCCACCGCCGCCCCAGCCCGGCCAAGTCGACCTTTACGGCGGCTTCTGCCTCGCAGGCCTTTGGCAGCGGCGAGAGCAACTACGGCGCTGACAGCTACCGGTGAGTTTACTTGCGAGACCCCTTTCCGCCTGTTCCCATTCCCCTCTTTCTCTTCATCTTCCACAGACGCTAGATCTGTTCTGTCAGTCTGTGTGCGTGTATGTGTGTCTCTCAGTCACGCACACACACACACACTCTCTCTCATCTCTCTCTCACTCACCCAATATCCCGCCTCCCCTCTTCTTTTCTGCTCGTCTCCCTATCCGCCTCGGTCTTCTTTCTCTTTCTCTCTCCTGCGCCTCTTTGCCGCAAAGCAGGCCTTGATTGGGAAAAGTAAACAAAGACCGAGACACTAGGGCGCTGGGAGCAAAAAGAAAAAAAAAAGGAGGTGGGCGTTGGGGGTGCAGCAAGGGAAGGATGAAGGGGGGGCGTGCAGCTTGCTACACGCAGCGGCCAACCGAAATTACACATCACCCCCCCTTTGCTGAACAAAATAAACAAACAAGGGTCGGGGGCTGGGTAAACAGGGTGGCTGTACGGCGTACTGGCCCAGCCCAGGGGTGCAGCCGCGTCTTTTATACCCCTTCCTCGCCTTGGACGTTGGTGCTTTTATTCAGCGTCCCTTCTCTTCCTTTTTATTTCTTATTCTCTTCCATTCCAGACCATCTTTCTTCTCTTCTTCTCTTCACACAACTACTAATACACGTACCTCTTCAGCCCTCCCCGCTCAGAATTCATCGAGACTCGTTGCGACACCAACAAGTCTCTTCCCATTCCCACTACTCCCCTTGATCTTGCCGAACGCAGATATCGTGAATTCCGTCCCGCCGAGTCTTCTCAGCAGGTCACAGTCGACGTCGGACACTTTTCTCGTCCCTCCCACGCCACCAAAGGTTCTTCCGTCGTTTCGGAAGATTGCTTTGTAGAGTCTTTCAAGACCGTCGCCGCCCCCCGCGCCCGCTCTCAGGTGTCTACGGCTTACCCCGAGTCATCTGTCTCTTACCGCACCGCCCGCAAGCCTCTTGCTCTCCCTGCTCCTCCCGAGTCCTCCACCACCGACAAAATGGGTTACTACGACGAGTCTGGTAAGCTTGCCTGTCACCTGCAACGGATGATAATACGAGACATCAGACGTTCCTAACGCACCTTTCTCCAGGTCACTACCACTCCTTCCGCGCCGGCATGCACAAGGCTGCCGACCGCCTCAGCGGCTCTGATGATGTTGCCCGCGAGACCATCATCGAGCGTCCTACCGGCTCCAACACCAGCCCCAACACCGTCACCATCCCCTGCCACCACATCCGCCTGGGTGACTTCCTGATGCTGCAGGGCCGTCCCTGCCAGGTCATCAAGATCACCACCTCCCCCTCCACCGGCCAGTACCGCTACCTGGGTGTCGACCTGTTCACCAAGCAGCTGCACGAGGAGTCCTCGTTCGTCTCGCACCCCGCTCCCAGCGTTGTCGTGCAGACCATGCTCGGCCCCGTCTTCAAGGTCTACCGCGTCCTGGACATCCAGGAGGGCGAGAGTAAGTACCCATACCGCGGCGCCAAGATCAAACCACGGCCCGTCCAATTACACACCGCCTACGACCGAGACCTCATGCTAACGGTGCGGCTTACAGTTACCGCCATGACCGAGACCGGCGACATCAAGCAGGGCCTGCCCGTCATTGACCAGTCCAACCTGTACGGCCGCCTGCGGAGAGCCTTTGCCGCCGGCGCTGGCTCCGTCCGCGTCATGGTCCTTAACGACGATGGCAACGAGCTGGCTGTTGACATGAAGGTTGTCGGTGGCGCCCGCCTGTAAGGGGGGTTTGTCTTGTGTAGTGTTGTGTGTTTTTTCCTGCGTTTTTGGGTGATTAATTTTCAGAACATTTACCGTGAGACCTGATTGAAAGATAGTCTTGAATAATCGGTCTGCTAAACATGAATTTATTATTTGCTATATAAATCCCGCCGGGTCTTGTTTGTGTTGCTGATGAGCTGTCGTTGTCGCGAAAAACAGGGCTGATTTGGAGGAGCTCGAGTCCCGGCTTGGCGTCTGATCTGGCCAATCAAACACCCCGATTCTGTCCTTATCCGTCCAATGAAATCGCACCTTCCTATCCTGCTCCCCCAATCAGCTTTCACCATTCCGCTGCTAGGGTGCTCCTTCTTTTATCTTGCGGCCTATCAGCGACAGCACCCTGATGGGGAGATTGTCATCTCACCATGTCTATGGTAGTTGCCTCGTGACACTGGCGAGGAAAGCGCGCAATCAGGAAACTGCCCAAACATGGGACGTATAGATAGCGGAGGGGGGCAGTTGCCTGGTTTCTTGATTCGTCTTCCTTCCTCATTGTTTGCGCCTTTTTGTCTTCTTCGTCTTTGATACTTGGCCGGCTTTTCCTTTTTTTTTTTTTGTGGTATTTTGTGGTATTTTGACGTCAAGTGAAGCTCGGCATACTTGACTCGCTGCTTTATCTGACAAGCTTGTTGTTTATACTGTGTCGTCGTACTGGGTGACCCGTATTACACCGCCCTCCCCCGTCGCGTAACTACATATCCCGCATCACGTCACATCCCATCATGGGCAACCAGCAATCCATCCTTGAGCGAGTTGCAGCTGAGAAGCGAATCGGCGGCGACTCCATGGCCGAAGATGACTACGTTCACGTCGATACTGGCAACTGCTTCAGTGAGAAACAATCCCGTGATAATCTCACAGATCTCAAGACACGCACGCCTGAGGGCCTTTGGGTGCACCGTCTGGTGGACGAGCAGTCTAGGATTCTGGCGCAGCCTAAGAACCGGTAAGTGCCCTTGCTAGGCCTGGACAGGCAACTCCGGAGGTGCAACTCCAGACACGCAACTCCGGCACTGCCGTCAACAGTGATCGTGGACTCTGACCGTGGCTTCCTATCCCAGACTTGCCCTCGCTGCCCTCAGCTCCGCCAATCCTCGCTCGGTGCTGCAGTCAGCCGCAACCAAGATCAGCGACCAGCACGTCTTCAACACGGCCATCCCGTTTGAGGGCGCGCCTATCACCAACCAGCGCTCCAGCGGCCGCTGCTGGCTCTTTGCCTCCACCAACATCTTCCGCGTGGCGCTAATGAAGCGCCACCGCCTGGCCGAGTTTGAGCTGTCGCAGGCGTACTTGTTTTTCTGGGACAAGCTGGAAAAGTCCAACTGGTTCCTGGAGCAGATCATCGACACGGCTGCCGAGCCGCTGGACGGCCGGCTGGTGCAGCACCTGCTCGGCGACATTGTGTCGGACGGCGGCCAGTGGGACATGGTCTACAATCTCGTCGAAAAATACGGCCTGGTGCCGCAGGTGTTGTATCCAGACAGCTTCAACGCCAAGGCCACGGGCGTGCTCAACAGCATCCTCAAGACCAAGCTGCGCGAATACGCCATGCAGTTGCGCACGCTGTGCTCGGCGGCCGAGACGGGCACCAGCGGCGCGGCCGTCGGCAAGGCCAATCTGGCGCAGCTGCGCTCCGCCAAGGCCGCCATGATGCACGAGGTGCAGACGATCCTGACGCTGACGCTGGGCGCGCCGCCCGACCCGCAGGAGCCCTTTACCTGGCAGTTCCGCGACCGCGACGGCAAGGCTCAGCAGCTGACCACGACGCCGGCGGCATTTGCGCGCGACATCTCCTCGGCCGGCTTGCGCGTGTCGTCGACGGGCATCGCCGGCATGCTCTCGCTGGTGCACGACCCGCGCCACGCGCCGCTGACGCAGCTGGCCGTGCCGCGGCTGGGCAACGTGGTGGGCGGGCGCGCCATTAGCTACGTCAACGTCGACATGGCCACACTCAAGGCGGCGTGCGCGGCGATGCTGCGCGCCGGCCTGCCCGTGTTCTTTGGCAGCGACGTTGGCAAGTTCAGCGACGCGGCAGCCGGCGTCATGGACGTCAAGCTCTACGACTACGAGCTTGGCTTCAATCTCGGCCTGCTGCGCGGCGCCGACAAGGCCACGCGCCTGCGCACGGGCGAGTCGCAGATGACGCATGCCATGGTGCTGACGGCGGTGCACGTCGACCCCGACACGGGCGCCTATGTGCGCTGGCGCGTGCAGAACAGCTGGGGCGCCGACGTCGGCGACAAGGGATGGTTTGTCATGAGCGACAAGTGGATGGATGAGTTTGTCTACCAGGCCGTGGTGGACCCGAGTTTCTTGTCCAGGGAGGTGCGCAACGTCATGACGAAGAAGCCGGTTGAGCTTCCGATCTGGGACCCGATGGGATCGCTGGCTTAGGGTTTGTGTGTGTGTGTGTGTGTGTGCGTGTGTGTGTGTGTGTGCGCCTCTCTCTACGTGGGTGTATCTTGCTTTACTTCATTACATGTTAGTCATCGGTACTCCAGAGCCCCCTTCTCTTTGTCAGTCTTTGTCTTGTTGATATCTATTTTTGGCCATCACCCAATGAACCAATTGCAATTGCCACCTGGACTTTTACATGAGACACGGAATCTCCTCAACGCAAGGCAACTGCCTGGAATGCACACGCAAACAGGGCAACTGCTGTATTGGACATGAGATGAAACAGACAGCTGTTTTGACTCTTTCCACTGTGATTGAAATGGGCAACTGCCTACTCTGGCTGGCTTACACCAGTCTAGGGCAACAGCGGTTCTCACCGAGTTCGTTCCTTCCACATTGATTGGACCCACACACGACCCCATGCTTGTTCCATTTTCTCACACATGATCTTCTTTTTCTGTTGCAGTGGGTTTGGTTACACAAAAGCAAACTGGGAGTCATATCGGGGATGGAATACAAGGCACAACCAGAAGTGACGGCCTGGGATAGAGGAAGAGGAGGAGGAAGAGGGAGATGCACAGACAGAGAGAGAGATGGGCAGTGTGAATCACCAAGTGACTTGTGTTCTAGGCTGCTATGCAAACAATGTATGAAAACAGGCTATGGACAGTCCATCGCATGGATTGACATGAGATCTGCCTGTTCATGCTTCCTAACACGTGAAAAAACGACAAAGCAGTGTGTATGTTGCCATGTAGTTTTTCTTTTTCTTTTCCTTTTCTTTTTCCTTTTTTTCCTTTTTTTTTCCACCTCTTTTGTTCTCTGTCAAGTGAAGCACCATTGTTCTGGTTGGTTGTACAAGGGCACAGCAAGCACAAAAATAGGCCAAAAACAATGTAATGAGACAATGCATGTATGCAAAGGAACAAAGAGGCCGAAATGAACGAAAAAAAAAAGAATTCCATCGGTACAAACCAACACTGGGAACAATAGGCAGGGCAGGAAGAGTTATCCGCCGACGAAGCGAGCGGCAGAGGACTCGAGGACACAAATAGGACACTAAAGGGCCAGTTCAGTCCGCCCGTCCAGTAAGAGAGATCCAGAAGGACAGCAGTGGCGGCAGCCGAAACAGCACACCGCACTCTGCAGCAACAAAGTAGACCAGGCCGCTTGTTCTCTTTTTAAGCAGGGTCTACAAATGGAAGTTGAGCAGCGAGCAAGCAATCTGAGCCAAGGGGAGGAGGGGAGGGGAGGGAGGGGAGTGGAGAAGGATGGAAGGAAGGAAGGAAGGAAGGAAGGAAGAACAAAGGAGGGGGGGCTTGGTGGAGATCCTGTTTGAGGCACGCCAACCTAGAGAGTGTGGCCTCTTTTTTATTTTTTTTATTTTTTATATCTTTCTTCTTTTTTTCTTTGGCTTTCTTTGTCTCTATTACCCGTGACTGTCTGGGTAAAAATCACAGTCACACAAACCATTGCAGACACAGAGAACCCGCATAGCCCTACGTCCCAGGGAGCCATGTCCACCTCTCCCCTCCCCCCCCTCTCCTTCGTCTCTGCTAGAAAGTCTCGTAAATGCCAGTAACCGCGTCCAGCACACAAAGATTACAAAGATCACAACGAACGAGATGGGCAGCAGGAAGCGGTTGTTGTTGGACAACTAACTGGTGCTAGGCTTGGGTGCAATAAGAAAGAGGAGATGAGTCACTTGTGTGCGGGTTGTGGTTGTCTTTTTTTTCTCCTTTTGTTTTCCTTTTTCTTTTTTCTTTGTGGTGCTTCGATGTGTGTGTGTCTCTTTTTTCTTCCCCCCCCCCCCCCTTTTTTTTCCCTTTTTTTTTTTTTCTTTTTTTTTATCACCAAAACTTGTGAGATCTCCCCTCTTTTATCCCATTCCCAGCTATTAATTCTTTTATCTTC
>JADILG010000177.1:0-34369 GCA_017591655.1 Thielaviopsis populi | reverse complement strand
TCCTACTTTTTCCTTTTTTTTCCAAAAACCCTTCCCATTAAAACCAAGGGAAACCCAAAATGAAAAAAAAAAAAAAAAAAACCCCCCCCCTCCCCCCCCCCCCCCCCCGGAGATCGGTAGAGATATGCTTAGATATGTAGATAGCAGGGAACAAGGGCACTCGCCCAGCATGAAAAGAAGATAACCCTTCCCTTCTACCTTCTCCCTTCTCACCTCCCCAACTTTCCACCTACACACGTCCATGACGTAATGGCTGTTGGGGTTGGGTTCCGAGACACTTGACGTGCTTCATCTAGAATTGGACACTAGTGTCTGTACCAGTCATTGTCATTGTTGCTGTCTCTGTCCCAGTGTCTGTCCTAGTCTCTGTCCCAGTGTCTGTCCTAGTCTCTGTCCATGTCCCTGCTCATACTAACCCCCCCCTCCTCACGAACCTCTCATCACCCCACAGTTCATACCCGTCAGCCTCCCTTTCCTCCCCACCACAACCTACAGCACACAGAGCCCACAGTATAAAGATCCAGAAGCCTCTAGTGGACCCTACCCTACCCTACCCTACCCAATCAGCCAACCGCCACCTACGCCGCCACAGCTCTACTTATAGCCATCGCCACCGCTACTCCGCAGCTGTACGCAGGCATGCGGCACAACCTGTGACCTGTGACCTATACCAGAGCGAAGGACTCTGCTAGTCTCTCTCCCCCGTCGATCTCATCTACCTTTGTCTATGTTCGCCTTGTCCGGACCCCGCGGCTCAACACACCTCCCTCTCTCCCCACGTCTCTGTCGATTTTGACGTGGGAAGGATGGCACATGTCGTAGCGCGGTACATATTTTTGTACGCACATCACACACACACACACACACACACACACACACATACACACACACACATACACATACATACACATCACACGTACAGTGGCCCATCAACATGCATGCAATACCGACGTCTGCACCTCCATCCCATCCCATCCCATCCCATTCTCCCCCGCTACATGTCATGTTACACAAACCAAACCCACCACGAACTTCACCCCACCACACCCCTCCCCCAAGCAGAACCTACACCTACACCTACACCTACATATACATATACAGAACAAGAACAAGAACAAGAACAAGAACAAGAACATGAACATGAAAATGAACATGAACAGTCTGTGCATCCACCCTCCCCCACGCTCTCTCTCTCTCTCCATCTCTCTGCACACATCGACAACTAGTCCCGCCGTCGTTAGCCAATGTACCTAAATGCATGCATACATGCATACCCATCAATACCGGCCCAGATGTCTCTGCCATGCTGTACTGGGCATGGAGACACTGGGTGCTGGTGCTGACACTAGTCCTGGCGCAGTTCATCTCATATCTAGGAGCCCGTGTCTTGTTATGTTACCACAGCGAGCCACACAACCGCCTCGCTCGTAGCACGGCACATCCGTGGCTTAACTGCCGAGTGCCTTCCTCTGTCACCACTGCCAATCCCGTACGAAGCAGACGCAAACATCATATAACATAGCCCTATTCTACATTTACATCCCCTGCCTCCAACACAACAACAATCCTTCTCTCCCACATCGCAAGTCCACACGGGTCACTCACAGTCGTACACGAACCGCCGTACACGTCATTTGCATGGCTTGAAACGCATTTTTTAATATTAAGAAGAGTGTATGCAAAAAAAAAGGAGGCAGCAAAAGAGAAAAAAAACGACGCAAAGTGCGTGTTGTCACTCACGGACAGCCTGATTAGTTGACCAGGGACTTTCATGGAGCGCAGCCTGCCAGCACGCAGAGTCAAAGCGAAGAAGAAGCACAACAAGATAAAAAAAAAAGACCAACACATGAGATTCAACGGAGAGGCCAAAAAGTCTCGAGGATTACTTCATCTGGCGTAGAATCTCACCCAGGAAATCCTCAAAGCTTAGCGTAATATAACCATCGCGGTCGTCATCAAAACGCTTAAAGGCATCCGTCATGCGCTTGAGTGAAATACAGGCCTGGACGAACAAATCAAACGACATCATGCCGTTGCGGCGCTTGTCAAACGAGTCAAAGAGCGTCTCGACAAAGGACGGCGACAGGCGGTAGCGGAAAGCAACGAGGGCGTTGCTGAACTCGGAGAGTGAAATGGTGCCGCTGCGGTCCGAGTCGAAGCGGTCAAAGAGCGTGCGCCACGAGGCCAAAAAGGACCACAGGCCGCAGAACTCGCTGAAGCCGATGGTGCCGCTGCGGTCGCTGTCAAACATGCGGATCATCATGCGTACGGTTTGGGGGTCAAATGAGCTCCAATCACCGTTGACAAGGGCAGCGCCCAGCTCCTTTTCCGACAGCTGGCCAGTTCCTGGGCGAGGAGAACATGTGTTAGTTTATATTGGGAAAGCAACGGGATTGCTGTCTGTTTGTAAAAGGCGATTCAAACATGTAGTAACATAGGAAAGGGAACACAAAGAAGGCAAAAAAAAGGCAAGTAAAAGGCAACAAAAAGGAAAGAAAAAGGAAAAGGAAAAGGGAAAAAAAAAGACACACCATCTTTGTCGACTGCGCGGAAGAGCGGCAACATGGTCGCGTCAGCGCCAGGGGCGTTGGTATCAATGGGAGACGTCGGGGGCCGATTTGCGGGCGGCGCAGAGTTGGCGACTGGTCTGGGGCCGGTGGGCTGCGGAGGCGGAGACATGGTGTACTGGTCGCGTGACGAGTGGTGGGCGTGGTGCATGGGAGGCTGCTGATGTTGCTGTGGCGGCTGCTGCTGCTGCTGCTGCTGCTGATGCTGATGGGGTAGCGACGGCTGGCGCTGCTGGGGACGAGGCAGCGGAGGTGCGGGCTTTTGGTATGATGACGAGGGCGCCGAGGAAGACTGGTGCGATCCGCCCTTCTATATAGTTGGAGAGGGGTTGGAGGACAATGTCAGCGGTGGGGGTGCTTCAGCAGGAGCAAAGGGGGATGTAACAGTGTGATATGGAGCTGTAGTGAAGAGTGGGAGTGGGCGCATACCGGCTCGGGCTCAGCGAACCTATAACAGCGAAACAAACACAGTGTTAGCAAGAGGATCAGAACGGTCATTGTATGGGTATGGGGTTGGCGTGTTTCTGGCCGCTAGCCTGCCCCGCGCCATGGCGTGTTCCAACTATCGGCAACGTCATCTGATGAAGACAACGTCGTCATGCCAGTGAGCGGGAGACGTGAAACAGCAGTAGCAGTATGAGCAGGCATTGGTGCTTCTGCACGATGAGAATGAGAGAGGGGGGAGGGAGAGGGAGAGGGGGAAAGCAGGCAGATGAGAGCTCTAGCAGTCTGTTGCGTTGGGAGTTGGGGGAGGAGAGGAGAGGAGGCAGATGGGATGCATACCTGGGAAGCTCGTCTGGGTTGAAGGGCTTGTTGTAGGCCATGGTGCGGTAGGTAGAGTGCGACCCTGTGTGTGTGTGTGTGTGTGATAGAGAGTGCGTGTGTGGCGTGGGAGAGAGTGTCGATTGGTAAAGGATGTAAGTGTAATCAGTAAACAAGGCTGGCTTTTGGAGAAGGGATTCAGAAAGAAGACAGAGAGGAATGGATGACAGTGATGGTAAGTAATATGTAGATTGGTGCGGAGGGTAGGTAGGTGGATAGGTATGTAGGTATGTAGGAACAGACGGGGCTAAACCAAAGCCTCCTCCAATTGAACAGATGCAAAATAGGATTGAGTTTTCGGGAGGAAGAAAGAAAAATAAAGGGAAAAGGACATGAAAAGGAAGACGGCCAGGTGAGAAATAGGCTGCTGTAGTTTTGTAGTTTTGCAGGTTTGTAGCTGAGCAGCACAGCAGATAGGAGTGGGGATGGGAGGGGAGGGGAGAGGAAGAGGAGGGGTCTCTAGTCTCTAGTCTCTGGTCTCTGGTCTCTGGTCTCTGGTCTCTGGTCTCTGGTCTCTGGTCTCTGGTCTCTGGCCTGTGTCCGTGTTTTGCTTGTTCTATTTTCCAGTACTTTTCTTACAGAGGGTGGCTCACTGTTTATAGAAGCCTCCCCACTATTAGAACAAGGCAGACGACAAACAATTGATAGTTGCCGCTTAGCGTGGCTTTAGCTTAGCCTGTGAGGTGCAGTGCAGCACAATACAGCACTACAGCACTACAGCACAACAGCACAACAGCACAACAGCACAACAGCACAACAGCACAACAGCACAACAGCACAACAGCACAACAGCACAATACAGCACTACTGTATTAACTAAACCCCCCCCCCCCTTTTGAGGCAAACGAACCTGTTGAGCCTAGCCGAGTATCAAAGTACACTTGTTCCCAGAAAGCCGCCAAAAAGGAGGGGAAAAAGGAGGCACAACAGCTACCGGATGTTTCAGAGAAAGTCTTGGCTCTTGGGCTCGTGGGCTCGTGGGCTCTCATTTTTTTGTTTCTTTTTGTCTTTTTCTGAAGCTGGCTGAACTTGCTGCTCTCGAGATCAAAGATCAAAGAGCAAAGAGCACCCTGGCCTGTCTCGTCGCAGTGGCTCGACCAAAGTGACTTGACGTGTCTGTCTCTCTGTGAACATCACATCACCCTTTCTTTGTTTCCCGTGCTAAGCATACATCAATAAACTGCCTATGGGCAAGCAGTGCACGAAACAAACAAAACACCAGGCTCAACTGATCCGCAGTCTGCAACACTTCCTGTCATGTTTCGGTGTCTTCACCCGCCTGCTATAGCAAGTGGCATAGCTCATGGGTGCAACCGAGCTACAACCACAATCTCTTTCTATCTTTCTGCCTAAACTAGGGTATGATATCATACTCCCATCGACTCTCGTTAGGGTTACACACATCCCCATCAAGACTACAACCGGATTATGCCGAGCGTTGACTGGAGAGCCGCCTATTGGCCTAGCCTTGACCCTGACCCTGACCCTAGTCTTTGTCCTTGGTTGTGTCCCGTCTTCTGCTCTTTGTGCTGAAGCTTCGAGCTCCTCCTGTGTTTGACACAACTAAACGACCAAGTAAGTACATATTTGCATCCACAGTGTCCGTGATTCCCGCTGAGGCAGCCGAGGCCGAGATGGAAGGGGGAGAGGGAGAGAAGGGCAAGAGGAGGAGGCATCGTGTGCATTGTGTGCTGCTCCCTCCATCTTCCTCCTCCCCCCGTTCGGTGCCTTTTACGATGACCTTTTGGCTGAAAAGGATTAGTCTTTATTTTCTTTATATCACTCTATTTTCCTTGTCTCTCTCTTTTAAACTTTGTCTGACAACAACGCCCACGCACTATCCGACACGGAATCACCAGCAGAGGAGGCCCCTCCTATATACTTTAGATCTTCCCCGTCATCGTCATGGCCCTTGTCTCAGAACTCGCCACACATGGCTCGGAATTCTGGATTTTTGGCTACGGGTAAGCTTGCTTATACACCATTGGTCTGCCTTGATTTGCTGTGCCTGATGCTCCGCACTCTGTGCTGAACCTATGTAATACACTACACGTGGTGGTGTCTCTGAGCCTCACCCTCTACTCTCTCTCTCTCTTTCACACCCTCTCTCACTCGCCTCCATCATGATGCACCGCCCAGCCAAACTGACTGCCCATGTATTAGGAGCCTGATCTGGAAGCCTCCGCCGTACTTTGGTATGTGATGCCATGCAAAGACCAAAGCATAACTAGCCATCCCTGGGCGTCCGTGGGACTAGACTGACCTGACCTGGGCATGCCATCTCTTGTGCTCTATAGACCAGCGTATACCTGGCTATGTGACGGGATATGTCCGCAGATTCTGGCAGGTATGTGCATGTGCTTTTCTTCCCTGCCTGGAACCAACACCAGTCCTAGTCCGTCTTCGTTATAATCCATGACCCCATGCCCATGCCCATGCCTAAGGAACTAGGCTTCCACTTCGTGACTCTCTCCTCTGTTCTAACCAAGGCTCATCCAACAACAGGCAAGGTAAATTACAGTCCCTCTTCCACCATCAAGCTACGCCATGTCCATGTGCCTTTCACCTTCCAGAATACCCCAAGCCCCCCCGGTCCCATCTGTATGTCCCTTCTTACTCACTTCTTCCCCATCTTCTTCTCCCCGCCACCAAAGCGAGGACCACCGTGGCACACCCGAATCCCCCGGCCGCGTCGTCACCCTCATCGAGCGCGCCTACTGGGACCAGCTCGACGACACCCACCACCCCGCGCCCCAGCGCGTCTGGGGCGTCGCCTACCGCATCCCGCCCGACCGCGTCGCCCACGTCAAAGACTACCTGGATATCCGCGAGATCAACGGCTACTCTGTGCACCACAAGCTCTTCTACCCTGCCGCCGACCCCACCGACCCCGCCGCCCGCCCCATCCGCACCCTCGTCTACATCGGCACCCCCGACAACCAGCAGTTCACCGGCCCGCAGGACCCCCATGAGCTTGCCCTCCACATCGCCCGTAGCCACGGCCCCAGCGGCCGCAATAGCGAGTACTTGCTGGAGCTTAATGCAGCTCTGCAGGCTCTGGGTGCTGAGAGCCATGATGCCCACATCGCAGACCTTTCCCAAAGAGTCGTCAAACTTCTCGAGGCTGAGGTAGGACAAGGAGGAGAGATGGTGTCCTAGGAAAAAAGAAAAATCAAGCAAGCAACAAGAAAAGAAACAAGACCTTGTTCATCGTCTGATCTGTGGTATCGTACAACACAGAAACCCATGGCCTCCCTGTTAAGAAGAAATTCACATGACAACATATTAAAATATGAACAACTTCGCGTCAAAGTCACCCGACCAAAAGCAGTGACCCGCAAAACCAAGCCTGTCCTAAATTCAAGCACAGTGGTGGATATTGTGTTACCTTGGACGATTTGTTGATGAGCTAAATGGAACAACCGCGAGACAAGCCAAACAGGTCCCAGGTAAAAAGGCCTGTATCTTGCAAAAAGGGCCCACCCATTGAAGCAATATCTCATCTCGCATTGTCACAAAAGGGTCTTTATCGTTTTTGAGAAACACCTCAAATCTCCCCTCTTGTCAAACCTGCTTGCCCGTCCGACCGACCGACCGCCTGTATTCTCCCGCCATATGACCGCGTCATGTCATCACCAATCTCTGATTGTTCACTTGACCGTTCCCACTTGAATTAGTAGCCGCCGTGACTGGCTTGGGGCTGCTGAGAGCCTTGCTGCCCGGCCAGATCAGGCTGGTTAGGTTGTTGCTGAGGGGGCTGGCTAGGGTCCGGGTAGTACATGTTGGGCGTATAGTTGCCTATGATTCAAAGTGTTAGTATGAACAGTGCAAAAAGATGTTTGTTGTTTGCGGCTTGACGATAGGTGAAGCTAACCTTGCGGATTGCCTGCATACTGGCCTTGAGCAGAGTAGCCACGGCCATAGTTGGGCGGGGGGGTATACATGTTCGAGTAGGGATGCATAGGATAGTTGGGGGGCATGCCGCCGTACGGAGCTTGGGGAGCTCCATAGTTGCCGCGCGATGGACCAAAGCCCGGCGCGGGGCTTCCTCGACTATTGTAACCACCGCGCGGGGGACCGTTATCGGATGCCTTGTCTACACGAATTGTACGTCCATCAAATCTAGCATACGTTCAGTTAGACTTGCGCCGGCATGCAACAAACACTATCGTTGAATGGTACTAACTCGACGTTGTTCATAGCCTCGATTGCTTTTTGAGCGTCGCCCTCTTGGGAAAACCGTACGAAGCCAAAGCCTCTGCTGCGTCCAGTATCACGATCCTTGACAACAACCTGGATTGCATGTTAGCTCCACCGCCGACTGGAAGGTGATTGCAAATGAAGGAGGATACAGAGGCTTGTGGAAGGTAGAGCTCCGCGAACGCGGCCAAGAACAGGAGCATTGCAGATGAACTTGGCTAACAATGACTTAGTTGCGCTCAGATTTGGACATCATTAACTTACAGCTTCTTCGATAGCCCCGAACTCTCCAAACTTTTGAAGAACAGTGTTTTCCTGAGTGTGCCAGGCAAGGCCTCTGAAGAAGAGAAGGACAGGTTAGTCGGGTCGTACCGTGTTTGCTATGGCAGCTAGGCTTCCTCTGCAGGCCTACTCATGCGTGAATTTCACGCGCAAGTTGCTCAAGTATGAAGATAAAACCCCTATAGGTCTGACGAAAACATACCCAATAAAAACTTTGGCCATTGTATCTGATGCTTTGGATCAAAGGGACGAATACGACGATAGTGGAAGCGTGAAATTGGCGATTTGCGATTCTGGGTTGTTGATTCAATGGTAAGTCAGTTTGTCGTGGTCAAAATTTGCAGCTGCTATCTGTAGAAGAGTTGAAAGGAAAGGGAGATATTTGGTTCTTCCTGTTGATGCATAGGTGCACAGGAAAGCCGGAAGTAAGAAGCGCCTGAGGGGAAAGAAGGATGAAGGAGGAGGGGGGGAGGGTACTGTACTGGCTCAAAGTCAAAAGCCAGTCCAGACCCGATCATATACCCCCCACGACCTTTTCATTATGCGGCTCGCCGGCTAGCTGGCTACACTGCAATGGTTGAACGGATGGCAACGAAAGGTGGGTGTGGTCTGGCGAGGTCAGGCCATCGAACCAGTAGAAACACAGGCAAGCAAGGCAACCTGTCATGTCTACTAGTCAACCGGCCATCTCTAACCGACAACCAGCAGCCAGACAGAAACGCGAGTCACAAGAAGACCGTGTGAAGTCTAGCAAAGAACAAGTACGACATTTGGCAAGAGATATGGCACGACCGCTAAACACAGGCGCAAACCTAACACAATCACTTTTTCGTGAATCCCCTGTCTGTCGATCTCGGACGGCTCTGATGCAAGACACTATACGTGTGTACGTATGCATCTCAAAGCGAGAGACTACATGCGGGGGATTGTAGGACAGTTGTCTTCTGATTGGAAGGTTTCCTGGGCCAGCCAGATGTGTTGTTCGTTCGGCTCGATAGACTGGGCGAAGCTGGGCAAACTAGAGGAGTGGCACTGCGTATGTTCTTGGCCATTCCTCTGTTTTTCTCTTTTTCCTTTTTTACCGTTGGCAAATTTTTCATTTGGTGCACGGAGGGAGGTGACGCGGAAGGCCACCAGGGCCTGACAACACTTGTCGATAATGGAGGAAGGGGGAAGGGGAGGGGGGGTACAAAGATAGCAGCGGCTCACTGAAGCGGCTTACTAGAGATGCATTGCAGTGGTAGAATTCTGTGGCGAGGGATGCCGGGTACCCATTGCTGCTACTCTACGCACGGTACCTGTTGAAGTCGAGTTGATGCAGGTTGGGGGTAGCGGCGAGGAAAGCAATGACAGCATACAGACAAAACGACCCAGGCACAGTGATGGGATCGGCATTGCGAGCCCGTATTGTCTCCACATATCCGATTTCCCCTTCTGTCTATCGCTCAAAGCACACTATGCAACGAAGACGATACACAGGGACGATGTGGAAAGGAGACACGCAGGTGAAGACCATATTAAACTGAAAGGAACAGCCTCACTAAGGCCGAGTGTGTGAGGTGATACAGGTTGGGCTAGACGAGAATCACATCTGAGAGACTGCGCCAGATGAGAGAAGCGGGGGAAGGGGTGCATTAACACAATAGATACAGGCTTTTGGATTTCCAGAAAACCTGGCTGATGAATGGGATGGCTTGAGTTCGGGCTTTGAGAGTGTGCAACGAAGAGATGAAAAAGTTGAGCCTGCTTGGGCCAGACCTGGTGTGACTATGAGGGACGTGTACACAGCATTGGAGAGACCAAGGCTACAACTCCCCCTGCGCCGTTGAAAGCCAAACGGGAAGAGAACTCACTACTACTGAAGAGGGGACAATACAATGGAGTTGCAGTTCCGGGGTGACTTTTGGTGCCAGTACAATATTGTTCTCGCTTTGGGTGATCGTGCTGAGTATCTTGTGTATACGATATCGAAAGCGGGATATGACTAAGTATGATGTGGTTGAACTGGCCTGGTTTGAAGTATGGCTGGAATATTTCGACGTAAGATGGCGGCCGGTAGAGTCGATGAAGATAAGGTTAAAGATCAAGAGAAGATGGCGGATAGTACATGGATATGCAGACGGGGATTATTGCGTCTTTCGAGCCGTAGCGGGGAAGGTGAATATGCAGTAGAATATAAGAGCACGTATATAGAGCCAACTAGACACAGCAAATACTGGAGCCTTGGCGTTGTCGAGTGTTTGATATGCAACTAGACTGAAGAAGAGAGGCAGTCAAAGAAGAAAACGGCGATAATGGCTGAAAAGCGAGAGAGTGGTCGAGCTTTATTAGTACAACAAATATTGAGAAAAACAAAGAAGCAGGCTGAAGGCAAGAGCCGATAGGGAGGATGGTGGGATTGGCAAGTGGGTGTTCAAGATGGCAGACAAGGTCAGTATAAGTATGTGAGGAGCGGGTCATGGGCTGTGTAGAGCCCTAGAGGAGGTGCCAAGCAAGGAGAGTTGTGCGGAAGAGGGAAGAGAAAAGAGAAGAGACTAAGAGCAGGACGGGGGGCTGCGACACGAAGATGGACAAGAAACGGCAAATGAGGACAAGGAACTCAAAAATAGCAAGCCATGGAGAAGGTTGATGAGGATGCAGATGTGGGAGTTCGGCAAGCAAACAGGTGGAGCGAGGAACCAATGATCAGAGGATCCCGCAGCAGAAGCCAGGATCGATGAAGCCGTTAAATCAGCAAGGAGCACAAAGACTGGTTTGGGGTTGAGAATATAAGAAGGGTGTTGCTGATAACACGAACATGCCCGGGGCTAGAAAGGCGGAGAGGGGACAAAGAGGGAACGAAGAGGAGACGACGGGAAGACGGCGTGGGTGGGCTCAGAGGACGGATGAAGACCAAGATAGAAACATGTGTGGGAGATTGCACGTTTGACTTCCAGAACGCTTCTTGTTCGTTTGGGTGGGTGGCTGCTCCAGGCCTAGGTCTAGGTCTTGAGCTCGGAAGCCCTAAGGAAAGAAGCAGATCTGGTTGAGAAAAGCTTGTGTGCGGGTGCGGGTGCGGGTGCGGGTGCGGATGCAGGTGTAGGTGTGTGTGGAAGTGGAAGTGGGTGGGTGTGAGGGTGGGTGTGGGCATGGATATGGCTATGGGTGTGCGCGATGGGTTGAGTCGTTTAGGAAAGAAGCAAACGAGAGTTGTTGGGGAGGGCTTTTTGCCTTTTCACTTCGAGTAACTGCCAAATACAAGATTCCAAGGGGACAAAAGTGGGAGCACAACAAAGCTAGACAGCCAACGGAAGGAAAAGGTAAGAGTGACATGGCAGGAGCAGCCTCAAACGAGAAGCTCCGGGGCTGGGCCCAATAGAGAGGCAGATAGATACCGGACGGCATATTTGGTAGTTGCAGTGTCCTTGAGTTAGAAAGATAGGTACGTATGGACTTGCCTATCTCCCTATTCTTTCCCCTTTTATTCTCTCCTGTTCTCTTCTCTTCTCTTCTCTTCTCATCTTGTACTTCCAACATGATTCGGCGTATTTTGCCTGAATAAGCTACTGAAAGCTCTAATTGGCCAAACCCTGGGATCTTTCGTGTTAGAGGAAGACGAAGAGCAGAATGGAACGACAAAGAAGTGACAAGGGACCCTCAAGTGTGGGAGAAGCAGTATCGAAGTACACATGTACTTGGGGTACAGTAACAAGTAACAAGCCCGGAAAAGACTGAAATAGGAAATCGGAGGGGTGTCAAATAAAGAGATCGGAGGGGAGGGGAGGGGTCTGTAGAGAGAAGGAGGATCCGATTGCAAAGCGAAAAAAAAAAGCATATAAGAACTACAAAGAACTGTGCAACTTTACAAAGTAGAAAATGCAAGTTGTTGGGGAACAGACTTACGTACGGGCAATGTAAAGTAGTATTTGGGAAAGTGCAAGCAAAGCTAGTTGCAGATGTGGTAAGTACAGCGGATTGCTCACTCACTCCATATTGTGAGGACGTAAGGACATGCGCATGTACATAGATACATGGATACATATGTAGAGGCAGATAGATATAGGCCACGCAAGTGCTGAATCCTGGCCGTCGATTTGATGAAGAAAAAAAAGGAGGAAATCGAGAGCACAGGAACAAGGCAGAAGGCGAATATACGATGCTGCTTGTTGCAGTTTTGGAGGCAAAGCAGGGCAGGGCCACCAAACGGGCAAGGTGTGTAGTAGGAGATATAGCATGGATAGCCTGTAGCCTGTTTGGGCCATTCTAGGCACACAAGAAATGGCACTTAAATACCAAGATGGAGGGGGGGGAGAGGTAAAAGGCCAGGGGAAGGCTGCTGCTGGCTGGCACAAAACAGGTTAGGAATACGGCAGAGGGAGGTAGCTACAGTCTGTGCTTGCAGACTTAGTACATAGTGAGTTTGAGTTATAGGGCATGTCTGGGTACAGCTAAGCCAACCAAGACAGGGCAAGGCAGGGCTAGAGCTTTCTGGCCTGCAAAGAGAAAGAAGTCGCCAACCTTGTCAAAGTGGCACCGTGTGATGTACAGGTACACGATGTATACACTTCATTCGGCGCACAGCACACACTCCGACCACGTAGGTAGCAAGTACCGACCTGGCCGTGGGAGGGTGCGCTTTTATCGACACCGACAAAAGATGTGCGCTGGCTGAGGCTTGACTATTTTAAACTGTAACATCAAGCACAGCTAAGCTTTAGGACGTACTCTACATGGGGAAAGAAAGACCCTCAGATCCCCGGATGTACCTAGGTACTTACGTCAGCCAGTATTTTGGAACATTGGGGCTGGCTGTTTACGAGAAAATTAAACGGCATCTTGACACGATGGCACGGCTAGAAACGGACATTGCTCTGGAAACAGTAGTGGGCAAATAGCACACTTGGCAAAGCAGTGAGTGCCGCGGCCAGGTTCTATTTGCGGGGATCGAGGCAAAGGCCATAGTAGGGTTGTTGAACCTGAGCAGAGAGTTCTGGTGCAGATGCAAGTTATGAATCTCTATATGTAGCAGCGGCCTTGATCGTCTCGTAGTCGGATAATTATTCTTTTTTTCTGAAAAAGAGAAATGAATAAAAGAAGAAAAAAAAATGAATAAAAGAAGAAAAAGAAATGAATAAAAGAAGAAAAAGAAATGAATAAAAGAAGAAAAAGAAAAAGAAAAAAAAGGGAATAAAAAGGGAATAAAAAGGGCAAAGATAGAAAAGAGAAAACAAGCCCTGAACCTTGGACTTGGCCAAGGCTTGGCTTTCAACGTCGCTCATTCCTGGTATCTTTTTTTTTCTTGTCGCATTTGAAGATGTGCCAAGTCGGAGCGGAGAATGGCCTTTTCTCTCCTTCGTCTCGGGGCATCAGCCAGATTTACAAGGCACTATCAGGGGCGTTGCAGGCGCCGCGCTTCTGGCCCTCTGGGTGCTAAAACAGCCAGCCTATATGCGGTTTCGTCAATCCGGATGCATCTATATTTTTGAGCGCATGTAGAATTCTTTCCGACCGCTTCGAAAGGGGACAAAATGATGTGCGGCAGGAGGAGGAGACTATACGTGATTTGGAGATGATACACTTCTCAGAGGTTCGTCATGTGAAGCTTGCCAGAGGTGCCACAGACACTACCAGAAACACAAGTAGTACAAAGTCCACTGTACGTAGGTAAGCGAGCCGAGTTTAACTGAAAAAAGGTACAACATGTGCTTAGCAGCAAAAGCAAGCCCTGAGCTAAGGCCAGCAACTTAGGCCAGCTCAGGCCAGCTCAGGCCAGCTCAAGCAAAATGAGGGGCTAGCCACTACACCTAGAAACTTGCCAGTGTCCTGCTGACTAATCAATTACACACACACACACACAACGGCAAAGTCTTCACTCTCAACCATCTCAGCATCAGCATCAGCATCAGCATCTCCCTCACTCAACGACGCAGGAAAATAATAATAAAAAGACGCAAGACAACTTATGCCGTGCATAAACTTGTTGCCAAAGGTTTTGGAGTTGGGGAGCTGTAGTTCACCTGCAGCTTCACCTGTCTTGCTTCAACTGCCCCTTAGCTTGTTGGCCTGCTGGCCTGCTGGCCTGTTTGTTTATCCGTTTGAGAACGAGAGCCCCAAGGGTTTCATACTTGTTCTAGAACTTTGGAATCTCTAGAATCTCTAGTCCAATCATTAGTTGCTATTTGTCTCAACTTCATACAACACCCCATCGCCTCATTTGTCTTAACGCCGGCAAGCCACCGCGACCTGCTGACGGCCACCTCTGAGTAACCCTAACTGCCCATGCAACTTCACAACAAATATCTCATCATGTGTTTGCAGAGAGACGCAGTCGCTGTAGACAAAAGCACCTATGGTCGTATTCCTTCCTCAAAAAAGTCCGTCTTCGTCCGGCAATGCTCCCCTAGACGTACAAGACGTGTGGCATTGACTATAACAACGAAGATCCAGCACTCAGGTGGATCTTAGCATGGGTGTGAGCGGTCAAGGTCTTGTCACCCAGCTGCAGATATCGTGGCGCTCATCTCGTGCTCTATAGCTTTGTTTTTGATGACCTGCCTACTTTATATCATCTCAGAATGCATTCGAGTGTCTTGTTGCCTCTATCGAACAAGTTGCCATGAGCTCTGTTTGCTTGTCTCGTGTTACTTGACGATAAGGGCCTCTTCCCTCCCCTCCTCCCCGCCAATATTCTTTGGATTTTTCACACAATCGCTGCTCATCTTGAACTTGTCTCCTTGCTCCGCCTCTTCATGCAGAAACACATCACATCGTACTGCTTCGTGGCCATGGGCGTACTTCCGTCTTAGGGGTCTCCTCGTTTCTCCTCCAACTAGCGGAGATCTTTGCCTGTTTCCTATGTTAGTAGGAAAGCCAAGAACCCGAGGAAAAAGTATTGATTACTTAATACTGTGCTCGCAAGCTCAGGAAGTGAAAATTTTGTCTACTGTATCCTGTTGCATCGGCTCTTCGGACACTGTACTCCGTCTTGACATGTAGTCAGTTATATCTACTTGCCTGACACGATGCAGCATCTTATGTTATACACAATAGCAAAAAAGCCTCTAAGCTAAACAGAGAAAATCGCAACAACTATGCTATTTCTATTGCGATGAGTCTCATGGAGAAAAAACAGACTCGTCATTAGAGGTCCTGAAAAAAGATTCAACAAAGATTAATATTAAATAGAACATAAAACCAAATAAAGCTCTAGTTAAGATAGGGATACAATATGGGCCAAGAATTCTGGATTTTCCCTTGCCGAAAAAAGCGAACAAGAGAGAAATAAAAAGAAATAAAATAAAAAAACTCCGATGAAGTGACACAATCGCTGTTAATGACATTTCCAGGCAAAGAAAAAAAAGCCTAACTGAGCTCGAGACACTTCGAGTTCGTCGTTTAAAATTCTGTCTCACAACAAAGATCTGAGACCAACCGAGAATCCAGCGAGACTGGATTTTGGTCGCACAGAAAATCCTCCAGTAAGCTAGGCTCAAGTCAGCATGAAGCACTAACCCTACATAACCCTAGACAGTCGACTCTCCAGAGTACTTGCCCAGTTGACGACAGCTTCGTGACCTCTTGCCAATATCAAATGAGGTACTGTCGCGGGTCGTCTCTTATTGGCTGAGACCAGACCAGCCTCATGTTTATCCTTACTGGTAATTAATGGCTTTGGCGTCGTCCTTACCATAACCGCCAGCAACCACCATGACTCCAGACTCCAACGCTAAACATCACCATCACGGCCGCCTCGACATACGATATGCTAGGCGACGACGAAACCTTGGACATCCAGCCTGTTCGCATCCACGACTGGCTCATGACCATTGATACCCCACGAACCCGCGAGCCCGCAGACCCAATCCAGACAGAAGTCCACCGCCGCAGCCTTTCACGGACCAACAAGACTCTGGAAAGTCACGAGCACGACAGCTTGTCCAGGTGCCGCCGGCGTCGAGCTGACATCGATGAGGACAACCATTGCAGCACCAGAAAGGTGTCACAATGGCTGCATTCATCACAACAAGCTACTGACGATTGCGACCACCGACATAGGAAAGAAAGCTACAGAAGAACTAGAGATGCCGCTTGTTCCCGTGATGTGTCCCCCGTCGGAATAGGATTACGCAAGCATCCTGAAATGGAGACCTTTGAAAAACGAAGTCGACACAAAACACGCCATGATCGTTATGATGCTAACAAGGCCGCATACAAAAAAGCCAAGAAAAGGGCCATGGACAAGGAAAAGAACACCGGCCTCGCACAAACTAACCTGCATGCTGGTCCCTCCTCCCAGCCACGACTCCACTCGCACAAGGACATAATGGAACGCTTCGACTCCGAGGCTATATCGTCTTCCGCTAGGCTCACGGTATGTAAATCTCAAATCCACGCATCTCCATGGTTCCATGATGGCGCTAATAATGAATCCACGACAGGTTCAACCGTCTCCTATTCCCGGTCTGTTTTTGAATGTCAGATCGGCATCTTCGTTAGGCTTTGGTTAGTAAAACTGCGCCATCTATGTTCCAGTACTCAGCACCAGTAACTAACTGTAACAAAGTTCCCGACTTGGCCTATAACTCAATGGAGAATTTGTCAAAAGCCACTCGTCGCTTTGATATAGATTCACTCCATACCAGGCTTGCAAAGTCTGCACATGAACTCAAAGATAACGCCCAGCCCTCTATGGATAAAGAGTCATCAGAGAGAGAACTGCAAGGGGACATGCAGGCTCGGAGATACGACATGGAAGTTGGAGATGCCGTCGGAGAGTCTGCATACACTTCATCTCAAGAACAGACAAGTCAATCTCTAGTACAGCCACTACAAGTCTGTACAGAACCCTCCTTGTCTGAGACCAGAGCCCACTCTGCTTCTCAGTCTCAGTCAAATACAGAGACCTGCTCTGCCAGACTCACACCGCAAGTCGAGCAGAACAAACAGAGAGCTGATGGTTGTGTGGCTAAACGGGTAGATGCATGTGTCTCTTCGGCGGGCCCCACGCCGGGGGGCAAGCTATCTGAGGCCCTCAAATCTGCTTTAATTGCTGGACAAAACAAAGTTCACGAGGGACAGGAGGATGAGGACACTGAAAGGCCACGCCCTGCTTCTAGTCACGGCCATGACCAGTCCACTGCCAACTGTGAATCTTGTCAGAATGATTTCCTTGGCACAGCACCTCTACGGGTACTAGCAGACGGCCAACCCAATATCAGAGTATCTTCTGCTTCTGAAACCACACGTATTAAAGACACCGGAACGGAGTCCCCTAACGTGCCACGGCTAAATCTTCAGCATACGCTGAACATAGGCCCGGATATTGTACATGGAATCAGCAATTCCCGCAGCCTATCTGGGCCAGAATTGGGCAGGCCCAACAGACCCACCACAGCTTTCATGCCCTTGGTGAGGTACAGAGATATAGCTTGTCAGACTGAAGACGTGCTTTTCAGTCACACCAAAACGCTGAAAGGGGGTTTGTCATGCGAGAGCCAAACTATTGGTCATTTGCCAATCTTAGAAACCGGGCGTGAAGGACAAGTCCAGCCCGCAGGCGCTGCTGACGACCTTTTATACGACCGGCCTCAACCTTTGGGCTTGAATCCAACCTTTTCAACAGGGTACCATCAACATACCCAGTACGACACGCCCGGATCACACCCAAATGACAATGACGTTGTATATTTGGAGAGAAATCATGGCCTCCCCGGAGGATGTTGCACATGGATGCTAGGCGACAATCCTAATAGCCTGCATCGATCTCCACACCATTCGTCTGCGCATATGAGGAGTTTATCTTCCCTGGAAGAACAGTCTCAGGTGCAGGGACGCCAGCATGGACTCCACAACAACCTAGAAGTATCTGAGATTTGGGCCCGTTTGCCCTCAGAAAGAACTTTCAGTGAGGGCAGTTTGCCCACCATGCAACCTGAGAATGTCTTTGAGCAGGGCTGGCCAGTCGTTGGAACACCATCCTGGCCACATGATTTTGTAACAGGGAGCAATAGGGCAGTCCTGGAAGATTGTGGGTTCTCATCCAGCACCTATGCCCTTAACGGGGCGTATCAAGGTCATGGAAACTTCAATTCAAAATCAAGAGCACTGCAGATGGAGGTGTCGTCCGAAGCCTCTAAGCAGCCAATGACCAAAAGCGGGAATGGCCAAGTCTACGAGGTCATTGACGAGGCACATCAGGAAATGACCAAATTCTGGAGGCCTAATCGATGGTGATACTGGCTGATTGGAAGTAGAGGATGCTACACCTATACCTACTCTGGTGACTGGTCTTCCCACTCTTTCATGATGGACGTCACGTCAAGCTCACATATGCAGGCCCTTTTGAGAATCGAGCGAGCTTTCCCAACCACCGGAGCATCAATCATTTTGCCATCCAAGGTCCATGCCCCACGGTCTTGGGCTTCTGCTTTTGCATTTGCGGTGACAACTCTGGCTGCCCATTCAAGGTCGGCTTGGGATGGGGCGAAGAGATCCTGGACAGGCCCAACCTGTGTAGGATGAATACACTGTTTTCCATTGAAACCCATATTGCGTCCGTTAATACATTCTTCTTCAAGTCTAGCTTGGCCCTCTTTTCCGCGGTACGAAGTGCAAACTAGATCGATAGCACTTGGAAGGTTGAAGGCTCTTGCAGCTGTGACGATGGCTGACCTGGCGTATAGAAATTCAGTCAGTGAAGGTGTGCGAGTGATGGACAAGTCAAGGGCAAAGTCTTCAGCAGCGAACACCAAGCCACTCAGAAACGGCGAGGCGCTGCATATTTCTGATAGATTCATAACGGCTCGCGCAGACTCGATGAGGGCAATGATGTGAATGGGATTCGGAGAGTCTGGAGCGTGTCTATCTGGCGCAACATGCCGCATGACGTCGGTTACGAAAGTCAAGTCTGCGGCAGAGTTGACCTTGGGGATGAGAATAGCATCGAGGTGTGGAGATGAGACAAGGGATTTGAGATCGTGGAGTGCAAAGGGCGTAGAGACGGCGTTGATACGTGCACAGAGCTCGGTGGTGGCGCCCCAAGAGGGCGGGCGGCCAGTGGTACTGAAGCTTGCAAGGTGGGCTGCGAGAAGACCGCGGGCATCGCGTTTCTTGTGAGGTGCCACGGAGTCTTCTAGGTCGTAGGTGATGTTGTCTGATTTGAGGTGGAGTGACTTGACCAGCATTTTCTCACTTGATGAAGGAACTGTGGGAGGGCTGGTTAGAATACTGAGAAAACAAATGGTGGGGAGGGTATGTAAGCACCATAGAGAAGAGAGCGGCGCACGAGGTTGGCTGATCGGGCAGTCATTTTTAGCAGCTAGTGCAGCAAGATGGAGAACAGAAAAATCCCCGATGCCATCTCAGGGTTGGCGATGTTGCGGTGAATCTGGGAGCAGGCGGACCGGGTGAGGATGAGGTGAGGTGAAATGTGGAGCTCCTCGCTTCTCAAGCTGGGCAAGGTCCACGCTGCCGGGTGCCGGCCATTTTAATGGCTGTCAGCAGGCAGCTGGCGAGTGCCGATGGCAGCTGGCAAGCGAACACGACGCCACTAACGAACGAGCCTGGGTTAAGGGTTTGGCGTTTCGCAGAGAGCTTCCCCGTTTGTTTGAAGGCAGGCGAATTGCTGGTTGTTCTTTGTTTCTTCTTGTCACTGATTCATTTGCTGCTGCTTCAGCCCTTCTATTTCTCCTTTCTCTTTTTTTCTTTGATATTTTCTTTTCTTTGCGCACGATTCATTTGTTGAGCAAACAAGCGACCCAAAGTCGAGAATTCCGCAAACGAGATTTGATCTGATAATACCAAGTGAACGTGAACAGCTGACAACGACAGCTTGATTGATCCAAGTACGAAGCGGCAATCAAGGCAGAGAGGCTACAGTATAGCATAGCATATAACAGCATAGTTGAGCTAGGCTGAGCTGCTTTCTATCCCCTCGAAACTGAATACCTAGCAACATTCGACATCCAACAATAACAACCCCCCCCCCCTCCGAGCCACGAATCACGAGCCGCATACGCACACGCAATAAACCGCCGCCGCCGGACGGACAACAAGCAAGCAACCAATCAATCAGTCAATCAAACCACCAAAACAACTTGCTCTTTAAAGGGTCAATCCAATCTATCGCCTTTGCATAACTCACGATGGATGCGCCGCCGGCTACGGGATCTCTGAGCTGGAGACTCAGCTCACATCCAGTCACGCTGTTGACGTTTCTAGGCTTCCGCTCGGGTATGTTGCTGCTGCTGGTGTTGCTGCCACTACAGGCGTGCGAGTGTGGCTATGATTCATAAGATGATGTGTTGACTTTGGTGTGTTTGCTGCAGCGAGCTTCTTGGTGTATTTGCTTGGCCTACTTTTCACACAAAGCATGTAGGTTTCCTTTTTGCTGGCGGCTTCCTTGATTTCTCACTCCCGCTTTGACCAACAGACCGGACCAGACCAGACCAGACCAGACCAGACCACTAACTCGCTCGCTACCTTCTGCTGCACCAGGATCATGATCTTCATCGTCACCATGCTCCTGCTCGCTGCCGACTTCTACTACGCAAAGAACATTGCAGGCCGGCGCCTTGTTGGCCTGCGCTGGTGGAACGAGGTTGATCCCGCGACGGGCGACTCCAAGTGGGTGTTTGAGAGCAGTGAGCCTGGCACCAAGGTCATCAATGCGACAGACAGTCGCTTCTTCTGGCTGGCGCTCTATGTACAGCCGATTGTATGGGTTGTCATGGCCATTCTGGCGATTCTCAAGTTTGAGTTTCTGTGGCTGCCGCTCGTTGGTAAGTCCAGCAAAGCTTGGTCTTCTTCCAGCCCCCCTCCCTGACTTTCCTTCTCCGACATTGCGAGCTTGCTCTTTGGCAGCGCCTGCGAGGTGCATTTGTCATTTGTACTAATTTTCCATCTTCTCTCCTTCTCTTAGCCATCGCGCTTGTCCTTACTGCCATGAACACACTTGCATTCTCGCGCTGCGACAAGTTTAGCCAGGCGTCTAATCTGGCCGGTAGTGCTTTCTCGGGCGGCAATCTTGCGGGTGCTCTTGCGAGCAACATGATTGGCCGCTTCTTTACAAGAGGCTGAAGGCCTGCCGGCCGGAGTGACGATGGGGGAAGGAGAATGCGTCCTCGAGAATTCCCTGGGGCCAATACTGCCTTGTGCTTCTCTGTCTGGCTTTCTTGTCGGTGTGATATCCGTGCTCTGTAGAAAGAGGGGCGGGTCTTTCAACAGGGAACACCATGTTATGAGAGGCGCTGCCATTGACTGGAATACATGTGTGGTTGGAAGAAGGCGGGCTAGCATTTGTATTAATATGCGAGATATTGTGAATCAATATGAAGCAAGAAAGAAAGAAACCAGAAATCCCAGCACTGTGCTAACAGCTCTTCAGTACCTTCCAGAGGTCTCAAAGCCGCGCTCACACTTCATCTGAGCTCTCGCTCCTCCTGCGCCCTTTCAGCCGCTTGCCTTCTCTGCCGGCCCAGTGCAATGTCTCTGTCCAGGTCACTCTCTTCCTGCTCCAGGCGCCGGATCTCTTCTATCGACATGCCCTCTTCGACCAGCACACGCGCCACAAACTCCTCGGCGGTCCACATGCTGGCGGGGTGGTTCGAGTAGGACTGGTCGGACAGGATGGAGATGGTGTCGGGTGAGGGAGGGCGGGGCTGCGTTGGGATTGTGCCGCGCGACGTCGTGGCCGTGCTAGGGGCACGAGCGGGAATCGGTGCTAGGGTGGGGTTGGTGGAGAGTGAGTTGGGCATGGGGTTGAGATTGCGGACTCGCGAAGGGTGCCTAGGGATGTGGGTGTTCATGTTGATGTCTTTTCTTGTTATGGGGGAGTTCACAGGGCCGTTAGTCGGCGGGACATTCATGTATCTGGTAGACCCAGGCGCATACACGTTCCGGCTGGCCGCGGGAATGCCCATGTCTCGACTGCGGGTGCTGTTATGTCTAACTTGCTGCATGTCGTTGGACGTAAGATCGCAGCCTATGACAGCGGGACCATCAGGGGGGGCAACATCCATAGGGCCAGTGTCAGTCAAAAGTGGAGCTCGCAAGCCCGCTTGTGACTGGGGGCTGCCGGCTTCGGGAGGCGGATGTTCAAGATCCCTCGTGGCGGTGGGGAGTTGGCGGGCTTGGTCGGAGCCATCTTCACGGTCGTGGCCACGGGTGCGGTCACGCCCGCGGCAGCGAAGCATGTACCAGACGCCGACAGCAAGCAAGAGGATGCCTAGGACGGTGCCACCGATGATGCCCACTTTGGCGGCGGTAGAAGAGCCATTGCTGTCCGTGTCGGAAGAGTCGGGTGTTGGTGCTGCGCTGACAGATGCAGCAGATGTCGATGCCAATGCAGCTGCAGTTGGGGGCGTAGCTATAGAGGATTGTGGTATTTGACTGGTTGGTGGTACAGCTGACATGATGGTTAAAGTAGGGCGATATGCTGCCAGCAGCAAGCATTTCTTGAAAGTGTAGTGATTGCCGTGGGGAAGCAGAAGAGGCAGGACGAGCTATGCTTTTAAGTAAAAGAGCCAGGCCGCAAGAAGTGCTAGGTGCCACAAAAGGGAGAAGAAGAAACCTAATAAGAGGCTGAAGCTAAAGACGGGGTACCGTGGAGTTGTAGCAACAAGCGGCGCCCGCCTTATATGGGCAGCTTGCTTGGGCTCTGACTCCGCGTGTTTCCCAAAAGAAAAACTAAGACCAACAAACGTCCATCTGCTTGCCCACACCCACACGCCCGCATGAAAAGGACGGCCATTGCACTGGCACGCTGCACTGTTATATGGGGCTCGCCAGGTGTGATACAACACAACGCGCAAGAGACGACTGACTGATGGCGGTTGTGTGTGTCTGGGCTATATGTGCGAAAAGACAGCCATGGTTGGGCTATATCAGAGCAGCTCTCGCGAGGCAATGAGACACGGCCTACCGCGGGGAATCCACTGGCAACCGGCTGGGCCTGCAACGGATAACCACAACACGCAAAGTCTTTTGCGAGTGTCGCCTGTGCGCGGCACAGCATACAACCCCCAAGTCCGCCGGAGCCACAAGCACAAACAAGGACCGGGCCATGTCATGCGGGTGCAGTCGTGTAAATCACACGCCAAAAGACGTCAAGATCTGGATCTCGCGACACTGCACAAGAACACTGCACAGGATTATTTCTGCTCTATCTGCCTTGCTCTCTGCCTGGCTATCGGCCTGCATAAGGCCTGCTTGCTGTCGCTGTGGCTGAGCCTGCAGGTTGTCAGCCATCACATATGCCGAGGAAAACCCCATTCTTTTTCGTGCGCTAATCAGATGGTCTTGTCCATTGCTCATGCACACATTAAATCCAGGCAACTCAGGCATCATCTAGAATTAGAGTTTGGCGTTTTGCCATCAACGTGTGCAGCCTAGTTTGGCACCAGATAGGGTTACCATCGCCGGATAAGGGTCTGCCCCCCCCCCCCCCCCAAGACTAGCCCTTGAAACCCATTGCCCCTAGCTCCCCCCCAAAGCAAGCTTACTGAAGGGATCGTGAACATTGACGCAAGGGAACAGCGCTCAATTTGTACGTTGTATTTCTGCTATTCTCCCTTGATTTTCCCTTGATTTTCCCTTCTTTGTCTCTGCACTGATTGCTGTCAAACGCCCTCCCAACAAATCCCACACATGACTTGGGAGAACGTTGAATCTTCCGCCTCTTGTCCTTGTCTCGGATCTCGTGATAATTGTTCTCAAGACAAACGGCCATCGTTTCCATCGCCGTCGTTCGAGTGGCTTTGCATTTAGCCCGCAAACCTGCTGTTTGGCCAATCGCAACTTTGCCAGTATCATAGTCTTTGCTCCCTTCTCGACACTCCAGCCCACGACTCCAGCGAGAACCCTCAACGCTCGCCTACATCATCCCCCCCGCCCTCCCGAGTTGCATCATGGCTGTTGCCGGCCCAAGCGATGTCCTGGCCGATGACATGAAGCCTCTGACCATCACTGCCGACGACGAACTCGACGAATTCGGCCTACCCATCCGCAAAGTCAAGAAGAAAAAGAAGAGGACCGCCCCTCCCTCTCCACGCCCTCCTGTCGTACAACCTGCTACCGCCACCGAACCCCCTAAGCCGATAGGGACACCGACGCCGAAACCGACGCCGACACTGACACCGGCACCATCAACCATACTCGAACCCCCCGACGTCCAATTTCCTGCTGCAAAAGAAGCCGAGCAAACAGCCGAACCGCCGCAGCCAGCTGCAGATAAGAAAGAGGCCACAGATTGTGCGACTGAGCCTGATGGCAAGGCTTCCCCCGATGCTGTCCCGGCACAGCCAGAAGATGCGCCAAAGCTGGTGACTGATGTCTCGCCCAAGGCCTCGACCGAATCTTCGATCGGCACATCTACCGGTTCCGCGACAACACCTTCAAACGAATCGCTGGCCAAGGAATCTAATGATTCTCCATCAAAGATGTCAGCCCATGATACCCTGCCAACGTCCACCAACCCCACCGCCGACTCCAACCCCACCGAGTTCCCCAAACCCTCTGCCAGCCATTCACGAAGCTTCAGCACAGTCAGCAAACAAGAAGACCATTCCCGCACTGGCAGCGTCACTAGCCCGTTTGCAGGCATCTCACAATACTCACACCAGGCCATGCTTTCCGCCCCGAAAAACGAGCAAAAGGAAAGCGAGGACGATTCTGCATGGCAAGAAATGCCGGCATATGCTTCTTACGACATGTACGACGACAATGACAGACTGGTTGCTCGCGAACATGACGTGACAGCTGACGAGACATATGGCTATGCTGGCCTTGGAGGCGCAGGCAAAGGCTACACGCGTGTAGACATGGACGACGATGCCGAATCGGCTACAAGCATGGACGAGAACACAAAATATCTGTTTCGCGAAGTCAAAAGCACCGCTGCCACAGCAGAGGAGGATGATGAGCAGCGAGATACCGTGTCGCAAATGCAAGCCACCAAGGACCTGCTCACCGAGGGCCAGCGGGTAGCCTATGTTGGCCTTGTCCGCTTGGAAATATTCTGCATGGTGACTGAGATGGAAGCCCGCTTGCGCGCATGTAGCGGCTGGAGATCCAAACGGTCTGTCAACATGGCCGTCGAACATAACAAAATGTGGGCGCAAAAGATGATGATCCGCCTGTATGCGCACATGGAAATCAACCCTGCCGAGCAAGTCATGATCGAGCAGCTGGCCGAGCATGGTGTAGTCCCGGCCGATCTTGTGCCAGCGTTGATGGCCAATTCGCGAGTGAACAACCCCATGGCCGAAACGTCTTCCAGCCCGCCGCCGACTCCCGGCGACAAGAACCCCCGTTTTAGTGACGCCTCTATAGCTGCTGATACCGAGGTTCCCGCCGGCGTGCCACCGCCATACGAGACACATGCTGGCGAGGAAATGCCCAATGTGCAGACCCCCTCCCAGTTGCCTACTACGAAAAAGATCGACATTGACCTGCGCTGGACCGTTCTTTGCGACCTTTTTCTTCTTCTCATCGCAGACTCGGTGTACGACGCCCGCTCGCGCGCCCTTTTGGAGCGTGTTGGTAAGCACATGGAGGTGCCATGGCTCGATATCTGCCGTTTTGAGAAGCGTGTGACCGATGCCCTGGAAATGCAGCAGGCTGCCGAAAAGGAAAACTGGAATGAGGATGAGCATCTGGAACAGCGCCGCAAGATGGCCCAGACACGGCGCTACCTCATGATGGGTCTTGCGACAGTCGGCGGTGGTCTTGTTATTGGCCTTTCCGCCGGCCTTTTGGCACCTGTTATTGGCGCTGGCTTGGCCGCTGGCTTTACCACGATTGGCGTAGGTGGAACAAGTGGTTTTCTGGCAGGCACTGGTGGAGCTGCCATTATCACGTCTTCGGCGGCGGCGTCTGGTAGTGTCATTGGTGGAAGGGCAGCCGGGCGTCGTACGGGCGCTGTCAAGACGTTTGAATACCGGCCACTGCACAACAATAAGCGGGTGAATCTTATTGTCACGGTCTCGGGCTGGATGACGGGCAAGGTTGATGACGTCAGACTGCCATTCAGTACGGTGGACTCTGTCATGGGTGATATTTACTCGGTTCTATGGGAGCCTGAGATGTTGAGGAGTATGGGTGACACCATCAACATCCTAGCAACAGAGGTATGTTGATGTCGAGGGCAGTTCCATGTGGCTGTACCACACCACAGTTGCGGTGGCTGATAAACTGCAAAGTGCTAACATCATTCTCCCCTACTGTTCCTTGTAGGCTCTCACCCAAGGTCTCCAGCAGGTTCTGGGCAGTACTATTCTGATCAGTTTGATGGCTGCTCTGCAGCTTCCCGTCGTCTTGACAAAGCTGGCCTATCTAATCGACAACCCGTGGGCTGTTTCCTTGGACCGTGCCACTTCTGCTGGATTGATCCTGGCCGACTCCCTTATAGATCGCAGCTTGGGCACCCGTCCCGTCACCCTGGTTGGATACTCACTGGGCTCTCGTGTCATCTTCTCATGCCTGCAAGAGCTGGCGAAAAAGGGCGCGTACGGACTTGTGCAAAACGTCTACCTGTACGGCTCGCCCATCGTGTTCAAAAAGGATGAATATCTCACTGTGCGGTCTGTGGTGTCTGGCCGCTTCCTCAACGGCTACAACCGCAACGACTGGATTCTGGGATATCTCTTCCGCCTCACTAGCGGTGGCATCAGCCGTATCGCCGGTCTTGCTGAAATCACCGACATTCCCGGTGTAGAAAACTTTGACTGCACCGACTTCGTGTCGGGCCATATGCAGTACCGTACGGCCATGCCGCGTCTACTGCGCGAAAGCGGCTGGATCGTGGAAAGCGATGAATTTAACGAAATCGAAGACCCCGACCCCGATAACCACCAGGAGCGCCAGCGCGAGCTGATCAACGAAATCGAAGAGGCCCGCAAAGAGCTTGAGCGGGAAGGCAAGCAGGACCAAGGCGTCAAGTCTGGCTTCAGCTTCTGGAAGCGCAAGAAGCAGCTTGAGCGTGCTGAGTGGGAGGTCTACGAGGACAAGACGAAGAAGGCGAACGGCGAGTCTGGCGCTACTGCGACTCCGCCGAATCCGAACCGCAACAGCGGCGTGCTGTTCGATGTCGAGGCAATGCGGGCTGAGCTGGCCCAAGACCGAAACGACACCAGCCAGCCTGGCCTCAACGGTGTCAGGATTGTAGACATCCGTCCACCCCCGGCGTCAATCAACCGCCGAGACTCATTACACGCCCCTGGTGGCTTGGACGTACCAAACCCCACCCCCCACGCCCAGACCCTCTCCCCCGGCGCCACATCGAGGTTCCCGTCGCCGTTGCCATCGCCGTCTCTTTCGGCCACATACGAGTCCACCCCGTCGTACGTCTCACCATCTGTCAAGAAGGACCCGTACGGCTTCGAGCCGTACCACGAGGACGAAATCGAAATGACCTTTGACACGTCTTTCACTGAGCATGCACCGCTGCCGCCTCCTCTGCCCGAGAAGGACCCGGGATACGAAGCGCGTCGCGAATCGGGCCTGTCTCTGTCGCCGGGCTTTGCAGGGCAGGCATCGCCCATGCCTGCGGTGGCTGCAGAGCCGCACGGCGAGACTGCACTTGGGCCGACAGCATCAACCACGGCTACGGCTGCAACTGTTCCTGTCATCGCGCTGGCGGATCCGTGGGCAGACTACGACGACGATGCAGAGTTTGGCAAAGAGCAGGAGATTTCCATGACGTTTGCGTAGAGCCGCTGCAACGTGCAAGATGGGGCGGAGAGGCGTGGCAGTGAAGAAGGAGGGCGAGGGCGAGGGCGAGGGCGAGGGCGAGGGGTGAGTATGATTACGTAAGTACATGCGTGAATGTGCTGAAGATGTTAATGACCGACTCATGAATTGGCGTGTGAGACCTTTTTGGAGGAGTGTGTTGATGTGCGTGGCGAGGATACGGTCCTCGCTGTGTTGTTCTGTTGTATTCTTTTTTTTCTTTCTTTTTTGTTGTCATTCTGTCCATCTCGGCGTTTCATCTAGGCGTTTTTGTGCTCTTGGTGTTGTCTTCTCTGTATATAACATTGTCCCCTGTTGTTTGTGGGCTTTCTTTCTTGTCAAACGTCTCGTTTTCGTGCTGGAAACATGGGGGGCCTTTATATCGTCATATATTATATGTCTTCATTACTCTTTGCCTCTTTGCCTGCGTAGCAGGCAATATGTGTCCCCAAGTCAGCCGGGGCACACCTCCTGTCTCCTATCCTACCACGCCATTGACGCCCATTGTCTCGATGCGGTTCACCAGCTTCTTGACGCTCGTCCATTCCTCCGCGCGCAGCTCCTCCTTGCCGCCTAGACCGCCGCCAACCTCAAACACCGTGACCGTGCCGTCAATGCCGCCCGTAGCCACGCGCTTGCCGTCCATCTTCTCCCACGCCAGCTTGTTCAGACTTTTGCTCAGCATAGACCGGCCGTCCTTGCGCGGGCTAGGCGAGATGCGTGCCACGGGCTCCTCGGTCTCGACTGTGATGTCCCACAGCTCAAGCCAGCCGGCGCCGTCGACTAGGCCGAACACGCCGGGCTTCAGCGGCGACCAGCGCGCGTCATATACGACGTCTTCGCGCACAAAGTCTACTAGCGGCGTCATGTGGCCATCGGTGGCGGCGGCAGAAGTGCTAGTGGCTGCCGGCGCGCGCACCCGCCACATCTTGACGCTCCAGTCCAGCGACGACGAGAGCACCAGGTCGCCCAGATCAACAGGGCCGCGGGCAGGGTGGAAGTCAACGGACATGACGGGCGCGTGGTGGCCGCGGTAGCTGACGCCAGCTTCGATGCCAGCCTTGGCTCCGGCGCGGTCGTACCGGTGGCATGGGTAGATGGCGCCCTCCTCGGTGCCGACGAGGAAGAATGTTGGGTCAGCCTGCGGGAAGGCGATACAGGCAGGAGCCACTTCGTCGAGCTTGGCTGGGGAGGGCAGCTTGAGCTCAAGCAGCTCCTGTGGTTGGGCGAAAACGTCCATGCTCCAGGCACACGCCACGCCGTCGGTGGAGCAGGAAATGATGTTGTTGGCGTTTTGGGTACCGACAATGTCAACTGAGTATACAGGGTGAGTGTGTCCGTGGCCTGTAAGAGGCGTCTTTTGCACGGGCGCCGCCTTGGCTCGTGTGTCCCACAGCAGGACCTGGCCGCTGTATGAACCGCCGACAATAAGGTTAGGATGAAAGGGCGAAAACTTGGCGGTTAGCACGTCGGACTGGGCGTGGAAGACAAACTCGGGCCGGTCATGCATGTGCATGTTCCAAACCTGGACGAGGCCATCGGGATCGTTGGGTGCAGTCGGATTCTTGGTGTAAGAGGCGAGGAAGAGTTCGGGAAACTTGGGCGACCAGTCAATGCCGCTCACCATGCGCTTTTTGCTCCAGCGCTCGTCATAGAACTGGGCAACCTCCTTGACCTTGTGGCGTCCTTTCCCTCCCGTGTTTCCGCTGCCGTCGTCTTCCTCGTCCAAGTCCTGTCCTTGTAGGGCATAGTCCATCAGGATATCGTACTCTTGGTCTAATGCGCGCTCAATGACTTTTGAGGAGCGTTCAACAAAGTCTAAAAACTCTTCTGAGCCCATAACAGCGTCCATTTCTTCGGAGCTTAACGCCCGGGCGGGGAAGTTGGTAGAACTGGGCCCGTCGGTGGTGCTCATTTGGCCATCGTCTAGAAGTTGTTGGGCAGCCTTGAGCTCTTGCTCGATTTCACGGCGGATGTTTTGCCGGAGCTCTTCCTCGCGTTCTCTTTCGCGCCGGCTGAGGCGCTGCTTGCTTGGGGACATCATCATTGAGCTATAGTCGTCTACGTCTGAAAAGGCCATGGAGTGGCCGCGGCTGCGGCCGCTTGCTGGGCCTGTGCCAACGCCGGTTGAAATGGGCCCAGTCCATTCTTCCGTTGTCTGTACAGCCTTGCTATACGTGACCACCTCTTTGGCGGCATCGTGGGCTTGTTGGGGCGCCATCTCGTAGACGGTGGTCAGAGGCGCCGTGGTCAGCACTGGTACTGTTGTCGCAATGCTGGTAAGGGTGGCAAAGTCGGAAGCTTCGGTGCTCAAGTCCCCAGCACTGAGCACGCTGTTAGGTCTGCTGCCCCTGAGGGTTAGTGACATGGGGGTCGAGCCGCCGGGAGCGGATTGAGGGCCGGCGCGGCCATCTCCGACTAAGCTGTTGATTAGGGAATCGATATCTCGGCGGGAATCAGTACGGCTTGATCCGGAAGGCGATCCAAGCTGGGCGGGAGACGGAGGTTAGCTGCTAGGAAGACGGAGAGATGGAGATGAGGGGAGGGGGGGGGGCACATGTTGAAAGACAGGCAGGGAGAGGGAGGCTTACATCGCTGGACCCAATGCTCTGGCGGGATGAAGGGGCATTGTTAGCACGTAGCTGACGCTGGCGCTTGAGCTCGGCCAGCTTGGCCTTTTTCTGCATAATCTCATCGCGCCGTTGTTCCATGGTGGCTGGATGTGGAGGTGGGGGCAGAGGCAGAGGCAGAGGCAGAGGCAGAGGCAGATGGTGGAAAGGAGAGGCGGGGTTGCGTGTTTGGTTCTAGTGGCTGGATAGCAGGATTGGCGGTTCTGCTATCGGAGTAGGTTCGATTGATATTCCGGCCATGCGCCGACAAGGAGATCCGGTGGACAAGAGGGTGCTTGGATGGGCGAGGGAGTCTATGGTGCGGGTGTTGTGGTTCAAGAGACAGAGGCGTTGAGAGCGGCTTGTGCTATTGTTCTAGTGCATCTATCAAATGCTTTTGCTGTGAAAGCTGTGTCCAATAGGGCTTCGCCAGGCAATAAAAGGCTTGGTTAAATTGCAGGTTTTATCGCAGCTTCGAGTGCGCGTTTGACGGCAGAGAAAGCAAGGCTGCGTTTGGCGGCGGTTGCAAATTGCTGGTCGTCGATGCGAAGTCGAGATAGCCGGGTTTCGAGTGTGTGTGTGTATGTGCGTGTGTGTGTGCAGGTGTCGCAAGTCGGTGCCAACCAAAGCCTCTGGCACCATTTATTCGTCCATGTCTAAACTTGGCTTGGCCCTGGTAGTGTAGCTTAGCCAGGGGCCAAGGAGAACAAAGCTTGGGACGCTGAACTTGAACTTGTTGGTGGCAGACCCTGGGGAGAGAGGCCACTAGGGTTCTGCATGCACGTGACATGACAGCTGTCGGCTGATCTCCGGCTGTCCACATAGTGCGTCTCTGTACTTTTGACCTATGCTCTCTCTCCACGGCTGCTAGAGCACATATCCTCGATGCTCCGGCCAAAAGTAGACAGACACGCAAAACTGCGATCTTTTCCGAATCCTGCTTTCTGTGCCAGTTTTTTTTCTCCCTCTGCTTAGCTAGACGTGCGGCCCCTTCAGACAAAGCCGGCAGAAAATGCCAGGCAAATAATGCTCGGGTCCCAATCTCTCAATCTTTGAATACCCTCTCTCAAATTTCCCTTCCCCCCCTCCTCCGCCTTCAGCTTCCTCACGCCAATCCCTCGGACCGGGCCAATTGGACTCTCCTCGCGTCGTTTTTTGTTGTCTTTTGAAGAGTCCCTTTTGCACTCTTTTCTTTTTTTTTCCTTTGCGCCTTTGCTTCACCTCAGCCAGGTCCTAATTCCGGGGGAAAAAAGCCATCAAAATGTCTTCAGCAACTACGCTCAATGTACGGCCTCCATCCAATCCATTCGTCTTGTGCCATTACACGATGCATCAATCCAGTCGAGCGGCTACAAGTCCATGTGTCCATTGAGACGGGCGGCATTTGGGCCGGTCAAGTTGGGGCTGTCGCATGGGTGTCATCATCGTGATGCATATCGCTACCCGGCTACCCGGCCAGCCGTGCCGTGCCAAACAGGCCAGCCTCCCGAAAACTTGCCGAATCGGATGCGCCAGAGCCTTGCCACCACATCATGCGCCGCCCAATTGACTTTCTGACTCCCGACTCCCGTCCCGTCTCAACCTCCAAACATGTGATGGTCACGCAACTGCAGCAGCAGTATCATACACCACACCACACTACACTACACTACACTACACTACACGTACACACACTCAATGACTACCCGTGACCATCCTGGCTAACCACTGCTGTCTCTCCAATACTACAGGTCCTACGGTGGTCGTCCCTTGCCTTTGGCGTCTTCTACGGCTTCACCCACCAGCGTGCGATAAGATCCGAGGAGAAGGCTGCTGCTGCCAAGCACGAGTACGAGCACAAGCAAAGCTTGATAGCCAAGGCCAAGGCCGAGTACGCGAAGAAACAGAACCCCGCTCCCGCAAGCTCTCAGTGTATGTTTATGTTGCCCACCACCACCACCACAATCCCACTGCCATGCCATGCCATGCCATGATACCTTTCAATTGCTGACATACAGATCCAGCCGTTGACTTTACCGACCCCAACTTCGATTTTGAGGCCTTCTTCAACAACATGGCTAAGGCGTAAACTAGTCAACAAATGTATAATCCTACTATTCGAAGACTTGTTTGTTTTCCTCCGCCGCCTCCCGATACCTACTTTTTCCTATATTTTTTCTCTTCTCTATCCCTCTTTTCCTCTTCCTTCTTTGACGACAAACGAGTATCCTGCCAATTTCTGGCTTGTAACGACAGCCGTACCTCTTTCTTCTCACCAGTGCCAGCCTGGGTCATGCCACGATCTGACTCCTCTCTTCTCCCGGCTGGCATGGCATCTTTGAAGGCTGCTTGTTGGAGAAAGTGACTGAGCTGGGTAGGGCACTACAAGTCGAATACCGCTCGATTATATCATCTATAGACCTCGCAATAATCGGTCTTTGATCCCTGCTTACCTAGCAGATATTGTGGCCGAGAGCTGGTCGACGATTGTGGCTTGGAACCATTAGCCGGGATTAGCAAGACGTTGTGATTGTCGACCACTACTTGTCTCAGTGTCTTGTTTGCATGGCCAAGAGGCTGGATGGCTAACTGGCCATGGACTCGTACTGTTCCAAGCAGCTCTCAGCCTCGGACATGCAGTCCACGTGGGCCGAGACTATACATGGCAACTTGGTGTTGACGGTTGCGTCTGTGTGATGTTGATGTCAAGATGCCGCCGTCTCTGTTTCTCGTTGTCTTCGGTTCTTGGCCATGCCAGTATGCTTGCTCTAGCCAGCCCAGTCTTGTTTTCTTGTCAGGCTTTTCCTTCTTTCTTGTTCGTTCATCACCCTACCTAGAACGCCCGTCCCTTTCTTTTCCCCCTTGTTGTTTTACTTCTCCATCTCTCAGTCTCCTGTGTACAATACAAGCTTTAGATCTTACAAAATGCGGGCGTTGATTTGAAATCCGAGTTGTTTGACTGTGTGAACGGTGGAACTACACCATATTACATGATTCCAAGCACTTAGGCCAGACATGGGCCTGGCCGGGGTGTCTAGATAGTACGAAGCCTGAGAGAGAAGGCTATTATTGAACTGCATCAAACGAAAAGCAAGTAAACAGGCAAGGCAGTCTGCATTCCATCGGCTGTAGTGCAAGACCCTGTTCAACTGTGCGTTCAACCGTGCTGATGGGAACAATAGCGCTGGGCTTGGCCTGGCTTTAGGGTCTTTAGCCCTAGGCAGCTGTCACCGGGTAATCACCGGCAAAACCCGCACAGTCCCTATGAATTGGCCCCTGTCATTGGCCAGTGCTCTCAGAAGCTTACATGCTGTCCTCAGTTGCTCCTGCGCTGTCCAGTCAATTTGCAGGCCCATTTGCAGGCCCATTTGGCAGAGCAAAGAGAGCAGCGAACAGGGGAGCTCGGCAGGAGAAAGAGAGGTACATACGTGTACTTGTGCCTACAATATTCGCTGTACCCGGGATACTTGTATTTCTTGTACTTCTCCCTGCTATACTTGAACCCTGAAGCCGCGCAGCTGCAAACGCAAACGCAAACGCAGAGGCAGACGCAAGCTTTCCTCCTTCTCATTTCTTGCTCTTGCACCATTCTGGCCTGGTCCTCCGTCCCTTTGCATCACCACCACATTTTGCTTGACCTCAGCCGCACTGCAGTCGCATTGCTACGGCGACATTTCCTCGACACGCTTCCGCCCTTCTTTTCTCCCGTTCGGCCTTTCTGCTGCTGTGCTGCACGGCGTGGCTTTGGACTGACTCTTTGGCGAGAGCTGGGTTCTCTTGCTTAAGGTTGTTGCTGCGTGTTCCTTGGTAGCGTCTTTGCTGCAAGGCCTCCTCCACCCATACACACCACCCCCCCCCCCTCTTGCTCTTCCACCTGCATCTGCTGCCTCTGCTTCGCCATGGCTGCTAAGACGGCGCCTCTGCCGGATCACGGCAAGCTCCATATCCACGACAAGCAGAAGTGGTTGTTGCGAGTCGTCATTCTGGCTCTGATTGCCGGCGCTGCTGTCAGCAGTCGTCTCTTTTCCGTGATCCGTATGTCATTTGGTTCTCCCGATCCGTCAATTGCTCTGCTCCTCCCAGGCTAGGTCTTGCTAACCATGTGCTTCTTCTACTTTCCAGGCTTCGAGAGTATCATCCACGAATGTCAGTTTCTACCCTCCCCGCTTGCCCCCCCCCCCCCCCCCCCGCCTTTCTTTGTTTGCC